>OVBE01015833.1:0-11255 GCA_900406425.1 Iberis pinnata | reverse complement strand
GTTTTTAGTTTTTAGTTTTTAGTTTTTAGTTTTTAGTTTTTAGTTTTTAGTTTTTAAGTTTTAGGTTTTTAGGTTTTGAGTTTTGAGTTTTGAGTTTTGAGTTTTGAGTTTTAAGTTTTAAGTTTTAAACTTTAAGTTTTAAATTTTAAGTTTTAAGTTTTAAGTTTTAAATTTTAAATTTTAAATTTAAAATTTAAAATAAATTTTAAATTTTAAATTTAAAATTTAAAATTTAAAATAAATTAAATTTTAAATTTTAAATTTTAAATTTTAAATTTTAAATTTTAAATTTTAAATTTTAAATTTTAAATTTTAAATTTTATGTTTTTAGTTTTTAGTTTTTAGTTTTTAGTTTTTAGTTTTTAGTTTTTAGTTTTTAGTTTTTAGTTTTTAATTTTTAATTGTTAATTGTTAATTGTTAATTTTTAACTTTTAATTTTTAATTCTTGATTTTTAATTTTTAATTTTAAATTTTTAATTTTTAGTTTTAATTTATTTTTTAATTTTAGTTTTTATTTTTTTACTTTTTCGTTTTTACTTTTTAGTTTTTTAATTTTGAATTATGAATTTTAATTTGTTAATTTTAATTTTTGATTTTTAATTTTTAATTAATTTTTTAGTTTTAGATTTTAAATTTTATTTAATATCATTGTTATAATTATTTTTGTATGTTAAACATGTCTAAATGGGTACTTGTTCAAAAATGATGAAAACCCGTTTAATAATTGGGTTTTAAATGGGTACCCATTTAAAACCCATCAAATATTTATCTCTTAAATAGGTCTAAATAGGCTTTTAAAAAACTAAAGACCCGTTTAAACCCGCAAAAACTGAACCTATTTTAACATCTTTAAAGATATGGATCTCCTCTATGTGCCATCCAAAAATCATCCCAATCATATAAGTTTTACCTTTCCAAACGTGCGTTCTCCCCTGACTTGTTGCAGATCCGTTCTACACAAATACCTCTCGGTAAAACGAGGATAACTCTCAAAATACAACTCGAAATGATAAACCGCTTTCACTAGATGATATATAAGAAGAAGATCTACTTACCCATAAAGTTTCGTGACAATCCATGGTCATTTACTCATCCGCTTCTCACTGTTTGAGACTGTTCAAATTTGATTCTGCATGAGACTGCATCAGCTTCTTTCTCCATTGATGTTTGACGGCTAGGACTTCGGGGAGAATTTGGTTTCGGTGCAGGAGAAAAAGAGGAGAGAAAAGATGGCTAAGATTCTCCATCCTTTTCTTATGTCTTCTTTTATAATTTTTAAAAGAGTGGTCTTAGGGTTTATAAATTCTAAAATGGGCTATGATAGACTTTTCTTCTAAACTTTTGGGTTCTTTTTACATAATTTTAAATTTTAAATGGACCAACATCCTAGGATTGGGATGTTACACATGGCAAAGATAGTGAATGCTTCATGGACCGAGTAAAAACATGAGCAAAAGACAAGAAACCATACTACCTCACTGGTTATGATGTTACGAGAGGCAAACATGAGTCTCTGAACATGTAATGTTTTTATTGCCTTATCAAATATTATGACCAGCCCTTATATGAATAATTTATGAACAAAACACATTTAAAGTGATGAAGATAAACCGCGAATGTCAACATAACCAGATAACACCAATTTGTTTCTTTCTTTCACTTTCGTCTGATATATAACCCTGTGAATATAATGAAAGCTAAATTCAGGTTTCGCTTATAACAGTTTCTATGAATAATTTTATGTGATATGATGAACAATAAAAGTCCTACCTCAAGCCTTCAAGCCACATTTCTGTCATTAGAGTTTCGCCAGGAAAAACACTCATGAGGAATCGTCCAGATATAGCTTTGACAGCGGTTGGATCACCTTCGCAAATACATTTGATGATAGCCTTGATTGCAAATCCGAGTGTGCTTAGTCCATGTAATATCGGGCGTGGGAATCTTCAACCCAAGTTCATGAAAACAAGTATTAGTCGTTGCTGCGTGATCGATACAAAACTCAAAAACAAGAATTGGAAACAATCAACTTGTTGGTATTAGTATCACCCCAAGATTCCATGTTAGTCTAGTTTTAACCAATAATGAAAAAATAGAAACATTTTCAATCTGTTAAGTTCAAATAACAGAAACAAACAGCTTTATGATGGAAATTAAGATTCATTTCTTGTAGAAGCCAGAGTTATTTATAGTTATATCCTCTGAATTACAGAATTCAAGCGATGCTATATAAGATTAATTGGGAAAGTATGACCTAGCAGTGCGTTTGATCTATGACCAGTTATAAGTGAGTTCACTAACCCGGCAAGTTTTGCAGCCTTTGGATCTGAATGCAGAGGATTATAGTCACCAGACAGCCTATAAAGCAATGCCTATCAATAGATATAACCAGAGGGATTCAGTTAATGCACATATGAAAGAGAACACAAAACTTAAGAAAAGATAACAAAGTAGACTAGTTCGAATAATAATTGAGAAAAAGGTCCAAACAAGCTATTATTGTCAACATACCTGTGATTGATGAGTTTGCTCTTCGCACACTGCTGAAGGTTGAGTTTGGGGGATTTTAACAGCTAAGCCTTGGTTACTTGGATAGTTTTTGTAAGAAAATGGTTTAGATGAATTTGAGAAACCACCAGCACCTCGTAAAAATAAAGTCGTCCTGTGGTGTAAGTCTGAAATGAGTTCACAAGTTTTGAAGCTATTAAATCCCAGACTAAGTACATCCAGAAACATTTACCTATTCATGCATAAGAGTTCCCCTGAATCTTGCTCGTAACTTCTGGTTTCTATTTCAAGGATAGCTGCTTTACCTTTTTTAGATTGCCACAAGATAGAAAAAGAAAGATCAATCTAAAAGGCTTTAAAACAAGACCAAAATATTCAAGTTCCTCTTAAGTTAGGGAGAGTAAAGGTATAACACACAAAAAAAACAGTAGTGACAGTTACCTTTATCCTGCAACCCAGCCAGGCTTACTTTGTTAACTAACTGCACCAACATAAACAACATCAACTCAAAGAATAAATGAAGCAAATACCACTTTGGATTTAAAAGATGAAGCCAAATCTCTAACTTTCCGCGAACCACTGAAACCATTGTTACGCCAGTACAAGGGTACTATTTTTAAAGCAAATCTAAAAATAAAAGTCCTGAAGATGGGGCAACTTATTTCAGCTAGATATGTATGTTATATAGATGATTAGATACTTACAGAAGCCTTGGAAGGTAATGGTCTGTACACTTCTATATAATGCTGTCCATGCAACATGAGACTAGGATCATATCTGCAGACAAGATACAACAACAACATCATCATCATCATAATGTCAGTTGCATTCTTTTCCACATCTTCTGTGTCTTAGACTATGATGAGATCAAATACAAAACTTCAAGAAAAATACAGGTGCTTACTTAAAACCTGGAAAATCCAGTCCTTTTTTCAAAGTCTCAAGAGTCACTAGTGAAGCAAAAGTTGGTAAGACCTATAAATTAAAGCAAAACAACATCAATTTTACAGAGACATCACAACCAAATCAAGATCAATCACTAAGATACCTGAATAAATTCCTGTCCATTTTCGTGATATACATATTTCAGTTCATCCAAATCAACAGCATCTTGACCACAAGCACCGACTCCCAAAGCATAGATTGCTACATCTCTATTCACACAAACAAAACAAGTTCTTCAAAGATATGTTCCTTAATCTCTAGATGTACATATTAAATTTCCTTTATCTCTTCCGATCGTTCTCTCGATTATACATAGCCAATTATACATTTCTATATCTCTATTTACACAACTCAAATCAAGTTCTTCAGAGATTTGTTCCCTAATCTCTCGATCATCACGAATTCTCCGAAAATCAAAACAAAATCCATTAAGGGAAAAATACGGAGAGAAGAAGATACAAACCTTTCGTTATAGGTGTAACGCGTCTGCGAGTAAAAACCAGAAAATTGCGATCAAAGACGGTGAGATTACAGACAATTTTGCGACTCGAACAGAGAAATAAGAAAGTAAAACGGAAATGAAACCTCGGGAAGCTTGTGAACAAGAAGAAGATCAGGATTGAATACAGAATCAGTAGTCGCCATCTCTGATCAGGATCAGTGTTCAGCTTCAGCTTCCGTATCCTGATTATATATTTTTCTCTTTCGTGTTCGATTTTTTTGATAAGACGATAGTGTATAAATATTATATACCAAAAGTTCGTTAATATGGTTTGTTTTATATATGTGATTAGGTGTGCTTATTGTTTTGTTAATGTGATGTGGATCTAACTATTTTGTGTTTTCGTCTTTAGGAAGAGTAGCCTTTTTTTTTTTTTTTTTGTCGTCTTTATTGATTAAAACGAAAACTAGAACAACATTACAAACCGAAGATCAAAGAAACAAAAACCAACACTAAGCCCGGCAGGCACATACACCTCCGAAAACTAAGAAAGACCAAACAAAAGGTACTCAATCCAACTTTGAAACGGCTTAGATAACTCTCTAAAACCCAAACCAAAATAAAATATTCTCCGAGCGAAGCCGACGATAGACCGTCAAACACTATAGCTGAAGAGGTAGGCTTACGTACGCCTGTCATGGATGAACGAGGAAAACAAGCTGGATCACTAACATCGAGCGTCCTTGAAATGCTTGACTTGGAGAGGAAATAAAGCTAGCACTGTCTTGAAGCTGGATCCGGAGGCAAGAAAAGGAACAGGCAAGAGAGAACCACAGAGAAACCGAACGAGATTGAAGAAAGAGACAGCAACAAAGCAAAGACCAACCCGAAGCCGCAACAAAAGTTGGGCACTTCGAACCAAAAGCAAGGCTCAAACCAAAAACTTCACCGAACCGCACAACCTACAACAACTAACCAAAAAACACGCATAAGAAGGAGGCGAAGGACAACGCTCCAAACTGCCAGCTTGAAACTCAAACCACAGGACCAGAAGATCACAGCCAAACAAGTTAGTCACTAGCCTAAACCAAACCCAAAATCTAACCACAAATCTCTTTAACAGGGAAGACCAAGCTCAACCAAGGCCCGAAGACTAAAACCAGAGCCTAAGACCCTAGCCAGCAAACCGAAACCCAAACGGAGTCTAACCGATCAAAACTAGAGAAAATGGTCAGAGATGAGCACGGGCGGCTACGGAAGACAAACATGGCAGACCGTAGATCTGAAGAGAGCGGTGAAACTTTTACCGACGGTTGGGGTGGACAAACGCAGAGAAACCTCCACGCCTTGGACCGAAGACCGCGACCATTGCTACGACATAAGAGAGCACACCGACCATCTTCCCTGAGAAGAGACTCACAACAGCAGAGAAACGCCCCAAAACCACTCCCACAACCCAAAATACCGAAACAGAAAGGGAAAGAACAGAAAGAAACCAAAAGGACCGGTGACCGGAGCTAGGAGAGCTGCCGATCACCGGTCAAAACAAGGACGGCGGCGGCGAGAATATAGGACTAGGGTTTCAAAACGAGAGAGATAAAAGGGATTTTTTTTTGTATGCATTCAGGAAGAGTAGCCTTTAATCATCCATTCATCAAAGTTTTAAATAGGCTTAAAGCGGTACCATCTTTTTGTTGTTGTAATGTTATACTTTATTCCAACAAAAAACTTACAAAGAATATTGAATGTTTAAAGGTAGGATTTAAATGCTAAAAAATTCTAATAATAGCTAAATCAAGTCTGTAATAGGTCCGTATAAGGGAGATGACCCCTATTTCGTAAACTACTGATTTGGTCTTTCATGGAAGTTCTGATGGTGTGAGCTAGTGATGCAGCTGAGACTGATGGGTGATCATGGCGTCTTCGGTTGCGTTCACGCCAGATTTGGTGTAGACAGCTTTGGAAGGTGAGTCTTAATAGCAGAGTGACTTGCAGAGTGTCTTGGTAATTACTCAAGAGTGGAACTAGAACTGCCCAATTGGTCCAAATAGAGGTAGAGAATGGGCATGAGAACAATAGGTGTGCTCGGTCTTCTACTGGAGCTTGACAAAACACACACGATACTACTGCTGAGCTATTCCATTGAGCAATCTGATCCCCTATGGAAAGTCGGTTTCTCATTGCAAGCCACGTAATGAAGGAGTGTTTGGGCAGACAGTGCTTAAACCAAGTTGTGGAATGCCAAGGTTTGATAGGCTGCTTTGTCCGAAGGAGCTCTACCAAATCTGAAGTCTTCAAATACGGACGAAATTCATTCACTTTAACTTGCCACAAAAACAGGTCAGGACCTGCAGTTGGTATTGGCACTTCTTGTAGAGCTAGAAAATCAGTTAGATATTGTAATGATGGATGATGCTGATGTCGGAATATCCAATGAGAGGAGCTAGCTTCTTGTACTGTGGCAAACTTACCAATATCCAATCCACGCAATCCTCTGAACCCAACCACTTCGTATAATCAGCCAATAGAAGACCAATTATCAAACCAGAATGAGCTTGAGGAACCGTTTCCAATCTTAACATTAGTTAACGGAAAGGCAGTGTCATGCAAGAGCAGTAATCTCTGCCAAATCTAGGAACCAAGCGTTACCATCTTTCAAACCAATACGACAATTCTTCTCCAAATGTGAGGTAACCAATAGACTACAACCACTTGGTTTTTGTTTAATGTTATTGTTGCTGTATTTTTGTCGTTATATTTTTTTGGACATATTTCGGATCGCATCAATCATTTTCTATGATAAATTGATTTGGCGATTTTGTTATTAATTAAAATTTGAGTGATTCTTGACATCTAATATATTAAGATTTGTCTTATAAAACTCCAATTTTTGTTAGTCAAAATGTATGGACTAATTGTTTTTCAAACTTGTAAAATGTTTTGTTTAATGTTAAACTCTCATAAAGAAAGAAGAAAAGACTACCCAAATGTAGCAATTAATCTTTACTAATATAGTAAAAAAATTTTGTTTGGAGCTCTAAGAGCTTGACATGTGGCAACCTTCCATAAACCTAACGCATCTATCCTTTAAACCAAACCATAAATAATCAATGAACCACATCAAGATTTTTCATCCAAACCAACTAGTCTATCAACCACAAATAAACCTAAGTGGGCTCCACATCATTTGAGATCACTAAATTCCATTGACGTAAATAAAGATAAATTAGAGAAGAAAAAACGTTAACATAAAAAAATTCAATTTACAATCACTCTTTCAATCAAATATTAATTATTAGGACAATCATAACGTCTCCTGTCCCATTTTTTTTTTTTTTTTGTCGAACCAGAAACTTTCATTACAAAATAAAAGAGTTTACACTCCATTAAAAGAGTAAATGATTACACATAAAGACATAAACTTAGCTAAAACACTCGCTAACCAAATGGTCAAAGTGCTAGCAAAAACATGAAAGATAGAACCAAGAGATGAAGGCACCGAATCATCTTGAAGTAACATTCGACACTCATTGGTAATGCGTCCCAAACAAAGGGAAAAAAAGACTTTAGTGTAATAACATACACTTGTGTCTAAGAAGTTCTCTTCTACAATCGAGAGAAAATACAAGTCCAAGTCCAAAAACTTCGCAGCGAGCAACACATGCACGACATGACTAGGAAACTGACTTCTTTTTGCAAAGAGGAAAGCCGGATCGTGGTTCACCTGCACCATTAACACTACATCAACAACAAAGTAGACATTATAGCTAGTAAATGAGTCTAAGCTCCTAGCGTTAAAATATACTAGACCAAAGCTAGTAGAAACCTCAATACAAGGTAAAGTCGAAATCTCAAAAGAACCCGAAGAGACTAGATCAAAGCTAGTAGAGACCTCAATACAAGGTAAAATCAGGATATCAAAGGTACCCGAAGAGACTAGATCAAAGCTAGTGAAAAACTCAATACAAGGTAAAATCAAAATAACAAAGGAATCCGCAAACACTACAAATCCATCCCTAAAAGAGCTATCCCACTTGAAATTTATTATGCAATCCAAACAGTTAGACCAAATAACTCTCTTAAAACTACACAATCTTATAGCCACCAGACTTAAACTTGCTTTAAGAGAGATGTTTAAAGAGAGATAGTTAGGAAAAGACTTCATAACCTTGAAGAACATACCTGACATGAGCAGGGATAAGACGCAAAGTCCACATCTAGAAGTTGGTAAAACTGTCCCAGATTTGAAAATCGAGTGTAGAGAAAAGAAACCAGGCATGGAAGCAAGAGGAACACTCGAACTTGAGTGAGAGAGAGGCGAAAGTGAAGAAATACCAGCTGCTCTAAATATAGGGCATGAGAACGCCAAACAGAAAGCCGGTGCCATGAGGAGTTCAAGCAAATCCACAAGAAAGTGGACACTCTGTATGTGGGTGAGCTTCGTCGAGGAAAAGGCTACAAGCTCCAAATCCCGTTTACAGATCTCTGGCAGAAACAAATCTTGGCCATGTCGGTCTAGATCTCCAAGTACAGAGATAACCACGGTGAGACAGGGATAAAGAGACACGGCTTGAAGGTGAGAACATCGGTTGAAGCTAGAGAGATCTTCTATAAACGATCCTTCCTTTAATCCCGAATCGGAGAAGCCCAAATAAGACTCTGAGAGCAACGAAGACGAGATACATACAAGAGGAAGGAGGAGGTGCTTCCGGGAGCCACCACGTTCGAAGTCCAGACCACCAAGGATAAAGGTGGAGAGATGAGCACACGAGGAAAAAGCAACAGAAAATCGAACCAACGAGACAAAATCTTCAACAGGAGAACGTGCAGCAGAACGGAGAAGGCGACACCGACGGCAAGCGCCGCCGCCGACGTCGAACATCTTCATTTTCGATGTGCCTCGAGGGTTGTGCCTGGGAGCTTGACGGCTAAACCTAATTTTCACATTCAAGGACTTTTGAGTTGCCTCCTCTCCCATTATGGTTGGCATTTTATATATGCTATATCGTTAGATTTCATATTTACTCTATCAAGGGGGTCATTGGCATACAAGTTTTTTATTGTTGTAATAACTTTTAAGAAGTTTAACAGTTTATAAAGTTTATTTTCATCCAATCAAACTTTTGGCTGTTAAATTATTTTAAAAGCCTTTCCAGTGACTTTTTAAAATAACTGTTATGTTTTGAGGTTTTTTTTGACTGGAAAGGTCCATAAACATAAGGAACTTCAAANAAGAAGCTAAAAAAAAACCCTGAAAAAAAAAAAAAAAAAAAAAAAACAGAGCATCGAATTAAACAGAGGTAGATGCAGCCTCTTCACGCAGGGCATTGGTAGGCCACGCCGGACCTTCCCGAGCTAGATAAGATTGTCGATGTCCATCTCTAATAACACTATTCGCAATAGCTTGAGCACACCTATTCTTCGTTGGGTGAACATCGGTAAATCTCGTTTCGGAAAAGAGAGGTCGCAAATTATTTACCTCCTCCAATGAATACTCGAAATGTGGCCAATCTTTTGAGTTGTTAAGGGCTCCAATTAGTGACTTATCTCCTATAGCAAAAAGAATTCGGTTGTGCCTTTGGAACAGCAAACTTTGCACACTCCAAAACAATCCACGTAATAAAGCTTGAAATCTTTGTTGACGTGAGATCTTGGTTTTTTTAAAAAGCCAGGTTTACGTGACCGTAGAAAAAAACATAATTTGTTATAATATTTTTTATTCTTTTCTAACCCCAAAAAATTAAACTCATTTATATGTTTATATATAATTCAAAATTTATAAAATTTAACATATCCGTGATCATTTTGTATTTACAATTTTTTAAGATCTATTTTATTTATATTATATACATTTTTTTAACTAATTTGAATTTTGTATGTGTTCTATATTTGTTGAATAATTTTCAAATAAAAAACTAAAATGATATATAATATTCAAAAAGACATATATTGTTAATTTAAAAATTTTATTTTTGAAATGTAATTTTTAAATAAAAAAAATTAAAATCACAGTTTTCATAAAGTTTGATTGCCAATCAAACTTTTATAAACCCTAAAAATAAAAATCACAATTGTTACAGCCAACAATCACAACCAATACTAATCAACCCTCAATGTGCTTAATTCATAAATTAACAGAGACATTAAGCATTTTTAAAAAATGAAACGGTGATTATACAAAAAATATGTAAAGGCCATTATACGTAATACAAAGCATCTATACCCATAGGCCATAACACTCAAACAGCGATTTTCCTTTCTCATCAAAACAAGCATTCTTCTAATAGATACCTCTAACGAAAATTATTTGAGTTCTACGTTATATGGTTTTCTATCTAAAAGAATTTATCTATTTGTGCAAAAAATAAAAAAATCCATATGTTATCCACTTCCTCATTATCACGTTTTTGATAATGGATTTTGTTTGTGGCACTTCCCAGGCAGACCTGTCTGAAAGTACATTCACACAATGATTACGGTTAGTAAGTTCTACTCCACCTACTATTAGTTTTCTATGATTATTGTGGGAGTAAAGATCCACTCGGGTCGGATCTTCAGAAAAGGCTCGGGGCGGACATTGGTATTGGGCTCTCTAGGCCAATTAACTATCTCATTGTGGAAGTGAAGATCCACTCGGCTCGAATCTTCGGAGATGGGCTCGGGTCGGATATCGTTGATGGGCTCTCCAGGCCCATCAGCTCTCCAGTNGATATCGTTGATGGGCTCTCCAGGCCCATCAGCTCTCCCGTCGTCATCACCGGAGAATGCTTCAGCTCTCCGGAATTCATTACAGAGAGCACTTCAGCTCTCTGGTCATCACTTCAGAGAATGCTTTAGCTCTCCTGTCGCCGTCACGGAGAACGCTTCAGCTCTCTGAAGCTCATTTCAGAGAGCACTTCAGTTCTCTGGTCATCACTTCAGAGAATGCTTCAGCTCTCCTGTCGCCATCACCGGAGAATGCTTCAGCTCTCTGAAGCTCATTACAGAGAGCACTTCAGCTCTTCCATCATGTTGTTGGGCTCTCTGCAAATGGGCTCTCAGCCCGTCAGCTCGGAATGTGCTTCAGTTCTCTTTGGTAATTGGGCTTCTCAAGCCCATTTAAAAGACCGCGGCCAGTTTAGCGAGCTGAGGAGTTTGATTAAGCTCGCGACTGAGTCAACGCCGAAGATTGCGCCCAAGTAACTGCAGGATTGACTGTCACAAAGAGAATTCAAAGAAAATATATGCGCATTGAATGCCATAAATGCGAGCTCATTAAGAGAGCTGAGAGAGGATAAAAGAGAGGGGAAGAGCTCTAGGGAAGGTGTTCGAAAATCATTTGTAAAACTCTAGAGAAATCATTTTGTAACTCTCATTGAG
>OVBE01015832.1:0-11256 GCA_900406425.1 Iberis pinnata | reverse complement strand
GTTCAAGTGCTTAAGCAGTTTCAAGAAATAGTCAAAGAGTATGGAATCATGTTATCGTCACGAAAGATGATTATACCCCAACCCAACATTGAATTTTTGGGGATGCAAATTAAAGATGGGAATTTTCCACCACAAGCTCATCTAGCTACAACGCTTCTTGATTTTCCTGACGAAAATCTACCACGGTGGACAAAACGACAAGACCACTCCAGAAAATGCTGACAAAGAATCCACCACAATGGACAAAAAGACAGACAGAAGCAATACAAAGCCTAATGGTAGAAGTACATAAGCTACCACCTTCAAAGATTCCTTCCTCACGAACATGCATTTTGCAGGCAGATGCGAGTGACAAATATTGGGGTGCAATTTTATTTCAAGAGATAAATGGTAAACGTCAAATCTGTGGATACAAAAGTGGACACTTTAAAGATTCGAAATCGCATTATCACTCCACTTTCAAAGAGATATGAGCGGTCAACAGAGCAATTGAAAAATTTGAATTTCATCTGATTGGACATAAATTTTGGATTGAGATGGATATGTCATATTTCCCGAAGATGTTACCATTTAAGCAAAAGATGGTCCCGCATCAACTGTTGTTACGATGGAGCAAATGGTTTTCAAAGTACTACTTTGAATCGTTCTATTTAAAGGGATCCAAGAATACTCTTGCTGATATGCTAAGTCGAAACCCACCAAGCTACTTTGACTTTGATGCCAATATGCCCGAAGACACTTGTGAGCTTATTTCAAGCAAACGTTTCCACGAAATCCTTCGTCACAAGATGTTCTGTTATCAGTCTCTTATCTTGTCAAAGTACATAATTAACAGTCATTACATTGCACCAATGGGAGTCCATCCAAATTATCCATTCGCACACCTATTCTGCATCGAGAACATTCATATGCCAGAAGAAGTTCTTTGCTTTCTTTGGTATTTCTGCGCAGTTCATACTATTGCAATCAGATTCGACATTCAATGGCTTTACCAGTATATCCATGTTCATCAAAGTCAAAAAGATTGTCTTTCGACATTCTTAACATGGTTTGTACCATTACACGTATGGAGCGGAAAGATAAGAAGGTCAGCAAAAGCAATAGGACTGCCATTTAAAAAGCTTCGAGGACAAGGAACTCTTAATCTTTTCTTCAATTCTCATATGATATACTTCTTCCACCGACCAGTTCAACTCAACGAGAAGACCAACAAAGTTCACGCTTTGCCCAACCTCATTCATCACAAATACTGTTCAAGAGGAGTTCGTCCAGATTTTAATGTCAAAGATAACGAAGCTTATGAAGAAATTTAGACTCACGCATTTTGACTTAACAGCGTCAACCAAACATTCCCTATTCCATTCAACCCAGAATGGAAGTTTTATCCCATGGAGTACCATATGAGGCTCGATGAAGACCTACGATATTTTATGGAGAAAAGTGGCTACGTCCCAAAGATATTGAAAAAGTAACATACGAAGATGTAATCAAAAAGAAAAATGCAATTAAAGAAGATGAAAATTTAATTAAAGAAGAAGACCCAGTCGAAGAAGATAATGTAATTAAAGAAGAAGACCCTGTCGAAGATTGTCCTCCAGAATACTTTCAAGATGCACAACTCCCAGAAGACGACTTAATGAACATATAAGAGATTGGAAGAAGGTTCAATATCGAAGTCAACACCAGTTCCCCAGAAGATTATGAAGAACCAGAATATTATTACAAATGTCCGAATGATTACTACAGATGTTGTGATAAGCATATCATTCAGTTTGAAATGCAACATTAAGAAGACCCGCACCTAGCAAATAATCATGTTTAATAAATAAAAGTGTGTTCAAATGTGTTTAAGAATGTAAAATAAATATGTAAAATATTGATGTAAAAATGATGTAAGCGATGATGTGATCGCTGATATAAGTGTGAGGTAAGCAATGATGTCCTCGCTGATGTAAGCGATATGTCTTCATCCATCTTCCTCAGTAGTATAAATATGTGTGCTACCCCTTGTAACAAACCATCTCATATTTTCCAACAAAATCTCTCTCTAAAGTTTTATCTCTCTAAATGTCTCTCTAAGTTTCCTTAGTTTTCTAGGCCTCGTAACTTCTTCATAAGTTTTAATTTCTTTCTTTCATTCTTAAGTTGCGGTCCTGCTCCGTTGCCATATATAGGCAAGAGTTTTTCGTCAATACGACGGTCAATATGACTCGTGGGGAGATATGATTTTTTAACAATGGGTTGATCGAAAGACTAGGCTAAAGAGTAAAGTGCCTATAGTGATCACCTTACCTGAAAAACATATTGATCCATTTCTTGTTAATACGACTTAGTCAATACGATGTTCAATCTGTTTTTTTTATCTATGTATAATGGTATCAAAGCCTTAAATTATGTTTTGATTGAATGAATCAATATTTATGATTGAATTTTTTGAGTGTCCTGGAAAACAACTCTCATAAAATGCCTATTTCAAATCCTAATTCCAATCCTTCTTCAATCGATTCTTCTTTTGCAATTTCTACTTTCCCGAAAAGCAAAAAAAGTTCTTCATCTAGTATTAATTCACTCTATGAAATCGAATATGTACCAGAGATCAACTACCTGAAAGTACTCTTCCTCTAATGAATCCTTACGAATACTTTGCAAAAAAACCTAGTGTTTTTTCAGGACAAGGCGTTCGAGAACTCATCAAACCATCCTCTAGTAGACGTGTCATGGAGTATGTACAATCCAACAAGTTCTCTTCATGCCAAGTTCTAGCAACCGAAGAGGAACAATTCATCTAATTAAACATCCCTGAACATCTACCTCGACTGTGGAGGCACCAAAGATACACTCATCTTCACTTTGGAGTTGTAAGAATTGGTCTAACCTTACATGCCCGAAAAGGTTTGCCAGTCATAGCAAGGATAGCTTTAATCGACTCAAGATTAAAGACATATCAACAAGCTTGTATCAGAATGGTTCAAACAACATTAAACGCAAGAACAATATTTATTACTTTGTTCCTCAATTTTAATGTTTCGCTACAAAGGTTCGATTACATTTCATCGGAGCACCTATGCAAGAGAGAAGTGTAGTAGCTACTTTGCATCATCAAATTGTCTACAGGATTCAAGATCACGCTCTTGATCATGTCCTATCCTGATCAGATGAAGCTCTATATCTTGAAGTTACATCTGCATCGCAAGCACCCAACTCTATTCAGATTCCTCGACAAATTTCACGAGAAGAATTATTACGTCGACTACCAGAATCATGGGTGACAATTTATGAGAAGATGCATCAAGCATCTGGTCCTTTGAAGTTAGTTTCTGTTCTCCCACAGATGGCACTACACAAATAAAATTTGAAATACCAAGATCTTCGTTTCAGAAGCTATTCACACAATTTGCCATACAAATTAACGAAGACGAGATTACATCAAGACAACAAAGTCTGAAGCCGCTTTATTTTGAGAAATCTAGGAATAGTGTATACCCTTTTAGAGATGAAAATGGGCACAAATTATTTGATTACTGTGACTGTGATGCTTGTGAAGAGGACATATACGAATTCGATGGTGATGAACATCGCCAAAGATGCAAGAAAAAATATCCTCTCTACAAGAGATATCTCGAAGAAGATCCCACTGTTGGCCCTCTAGGTGAAGGAGGATATGATTTTATCGTCCAATATTCTACAAAAAAGGAGGAACCACAATAAAATATAATGATGATATCTAACGATGGGTTCCCCCCCCCCCCAAGAAGATTTCACCAGAGATGATATAGATTACAGCCCGAAAATTCTCTCAGAAGATATCAACTAGTCAGTCCCTTACAATATAAGTCAAGGAGAAAGAGTCCTAAATTGGCAAACGGAAATCGCCATAGCTCAAAATCGACTACTCACAACGATTAATCACAAAGTCGATCAATTGGCTGAAGAAAATAACAAGATGTTAAATAGCCTTCAAAATTCAATGACGGAAATTCATGGACCACTTAACAATCTACATCATGAAATGATGACAATGGCACAGCATATGATGGTTGGTACAACGCAATTCAAAAACAAAGAAGTTGAAACGGCCAGCCTAAAAATTCAACTAAAAGACCTTCAAAGATGCCTCGAGAGTTTAATTTACAATCAACGGCAACAAGAAACATTCTTCAACCCACTTGGAAATATGTCCTCGGGAAAACCCATGTATCAAGGAGAATATTCACCTGGTTTCCTTTTAGGATATCAGGATCATAAACCTAGAACTCCAGTCCCTGGTTTTCTCTCTTCTGATGAAGTTTTCATATCTTGGTATGGCACAACATCAGCAGTTTACTCAAAGCAAACCCGATCAAAACCAAGGAGGCAAAATGATTTTAAATTTATGGTCAATCCAACAAAACGACCAACGATTACTTCATCTTCTAGTCATAAATCATTAGAAGACAAAAAGAAAAAAGAAAAAGGAAAAGATATTGGCATAATTCAATTTTCAATGAAAAATATGCTCAATACACTCAGAGAAAGCTCAAATGCTTTGCCAAAAGAACCAGAGCTTCAAAACACTCAAACAGCTTCATCACAACCGATAGCTATGATAAAACATTTCTCGGACTCAAGTTGTAGCAACTATGAGTTTGGATCCGATAAATGTTTTATCATAGCTATAGATTGTGATGAAGATGTTTGAGTGTTTTGGAGCTCTGGTTCTTTTGGCAAAGCATTTTAGCTTTCTCTGAGTGTATTGAGCAGATTTGTCATTGAAAATTCAATTATGCCAATATCTTTTCCTTTTTCTTTTTTCTTTTTGTCTTCTAATGATTTATTACTAGAAGATGAAGTAATCGTTTGTCATTTTTTGGATTGACCATAAATTCAGAATCCTTTTGCCTCCTTGGTTTTGATCGGGTTTGCTTCGAGTAAACTGCTGATGTTGTGCCATACCGAGATATGAAAGCTTTAGAAGAGAGAAAACCAGGGACTGGAGTTCTAGGTGTATGATCCTAATATCCTGAAAGGAGTCCAGGTGAATATGCTCCTTGATACATGGGTGTTCCCGAGGACATACTTCCAAGTGGGTTGAAGAATGTTTCTTGTTGTCATTGATTGTAGATTAAACTCTCGAGGCATCTTTGAAGGTCTTTTAGTTGACTTTTTAGGCTGGCCGTTTCAGCTTCTTTCTTTTTGAATTGCGTTGTACCAACCATCATATGTTGTGCCATTGTCATCATTTCATGACGTAGATTGTTAAGTCATCCATGAATTTCCGTAATTGAATTTTGAAGGCTATTTAACCTCTTGTTATTTCCTTCAGCCAATTGATCGACTTTGTGAGTAATCGTTGTGAGTAGTCAATTTTGAGTATGGCATTTTCCGTTTGCCAATTCAGGACTCTTTCTCCTTGACTTATCTTGTAAGGGCTTGACGAGTTGATATCTTTTGAGAGAATGTTCGGGCTGTAATCGATATCATCTCTGGTGAAATCTTCTTGTGTGGGAAACCCATCGTCAGATATCATCATTATATTTTGTTGTGGTTCCTCCCGTTTTATTGAATATTGGACGATAAAATCATATCCTCCTTCACCTAGAGGGCGAACAGTGGGATCTCCTTCGAGATATCTCTTGTAGAGAGGATCTCTTTCTTGCGTCTTGGGCGACGTTCATCATGATCGGATTCATATGTGTCCTCTTCACAAGCATCACAGTCACAAAAATCAAAGAATTTGTGCCCATTTTCATCTCTAAAAGGGTATACGCTATTCCTAGATTGCTCAAAATAAAGCAGCTTCGTACTTTGTTATCGTGATTTAATCTTGTCTTCGCTAATCTGTATGGCAAATTGTGTGAATAGCTTCTGAAATGAAGATCTTGTTTTTGAATTTGATTTCTGTAATGCCTTATATGCGAGAATGGAAACTAACTTTGGAGGACTATATAGGAGAGTGAGATGCTTGATGCATCTTCTCATAAATTGTCACCCATGATTCTGGTAGTCGACGTAATAATTCTTCTCGTGAAATTTGTCGAGGAATCTGAATAGAGTTGGGTGCTTACGATGCAGATGTGACTTCAAGATATAGAGCTTCATTTGATGAGGGTAGAACAAGATCAAGAGCGTGATCTTGAATCCTATAGACAATTTGATGATGCAAAGTAGCTACTACAAATTCTCTTGCATAGGTGCTCCAACGAGTTGTAATTGAACCTTAAACGTCTTAAGGAGATTTGCATCTTGTAGCGAAACATTAAAATTCGGGAACAACGTAACAAACACTGTTTCTACGATTAATGTTGTCTGAACCGTTTTGATACAAGCTTGTTGATACGTCTTTAATCTTGAGTTCATGAAAGATATCCTTGCTATGACTGGGAAACCTTTTCGGGCATGTAAGGTTAGACCAATTCTTACAACTCCAATGTGAAGATGAGTGTATCCTTGGTGCCTCCACATGCGAGGTAGATGTTCAGGGATGTTTAATGAACTAAATTGTCCCTCTTCGGTTGTTGGAACTTGGAATGAAGAGAACTTGCTGGATTGTACATACTCCATGACACGTCTACTAGAGGATGGTTTGACGAGTTCTCGAACGCCTCATACTGAAAAAGCTTTAGGATGTTTTGCAAAGTATTCGTAAGGATTCATCAGAGGGAGAGTAGTTTCAGGTAGTTGATATGCGGGAACATATTCGATTTAATAGAGTGAATTAATACTAGATTAAGAAATTTTTTTGCTTTTTGGGAAAGTAGAAATTGCAAAAGGAGAATCGATTGAAGAAGGATTGGAATTAGGATTTGAAATAGGCATTTTATGAGACATGTTTTCCAGCACACTCAAAAATTCAATCATAAATATTGATTCATTCAATCAAAACATAAGTTAAGGCTTTGATACCATTATACATAGATAAACAACAGATTTAACGTCGTATTGACTAAGTCGTATTGACAAGAAATTGATCAATATGATTTTCAGGTAAGGGGATCACTACATGAACTTTACTCTTTGGCCTAGTCTTTCGATCAATCTACTGTTAGAAAATCATCTCCTCACGAGTCATATTGACCATCATATTGACGAACAACTCTTGCCTATCTATGGCAACGGAGCAAGACCGAAAGTTAAGAATGAAAGAAAGAAATCAAAACTTATGAAGAAGTTAGGAGGCCTAGAAAACTAAGGAAACTTAGAGAGATATATAGAGAGATAAAACTTAACATAGAGATTTTATTGGAAAACATGAGATGGTTTGTTACAAGGGGTAGCATACATATTTATACTAGTGAGAAAGATGGATGATGACATAGCGCTTACATTAGCGATGACATCATTGCTTACTTCACGCTTATATCAGTGATTACATCATCGCTTACATCATTATTACATCATTATTTTACATATGCATTTTACATTCTTAAGCAAACTTAAACACACTTTTATTTATTAAACATGATTATTTGCTGAGTGCGGGTCTTCTTAATGCTCCATTTCGAACTGAATGATATGCTTATCACAACATCCGTAGTAATCATTGGACATTTGTAATAATCTTATAGTTCTTCATAATCTTATGGTGAATTGGTGTTGACTTCGAATTGAACCTTCTTCCGATCTCGTCTATGTTCATTGAGTCGTCTTCTGGATCTTCTTCTTTAGTTAAATTTTCTTCTTCGACTGGGTCGTCTTCTTGAATTACATTAACTTCTTCTTTAATTGAATTTTTCTTTTTGATTACGTCTTCGTATGTTACATTTTTCAATATCTTGGGGACCTAGCCACTTTTCTCCATAAAATATTGCAGGTCATCATCGAGGCTCATATGGTACTCCATGGGATAAAACTTCCATTCTGGGTTGAAAGGAATATAGAATGTTTGGTTGGCATTGTTAAGTTGAAATGCGTGAGTCTGAAATTATTCGTAAGCTTCGTTATCTTTGACACTAAAATCTGGACGAACTCCTCTTGGATAGTCTTAATGATGAATGAAGTATATCGTATGAGGGTTGAAGAAAGGATTAAGAGTTCCTTGTCCAAGAAGCTTTTTAAATGGCAATCCATGTTAAGAATGTCGAAAGACAATCTTTTTGACTTTGATGAACATGGATATACTGGTAAAGCCATTGAATGTCGAATGTGATTCCAATAGTATGAATTGCACAATAATACCAAAGGAAGCAAAGAACTTCTTTTGAGCGTATAGATAATTTGGATGGACTCCCGTTGGTGCAATGTAATGCTGTCTTTGACAAGATGAGAGACTGATAAAAGAACATCTTGTGATGAAGGCTTTTGTGGAAACGTTTGCTTGAAATAAGCTCGCGAGTGTCTTCGGGTATATTGGCATCAAAGTCAAAGTAGCTTTTTCTTGAGGAATACGACATTAGATTAATTTCTTTTGGTGGGTTTCGACTTTGCATATCAGTGAGGGTATTCTTGGATCCCTTTAAATAGAATGATTCGAAGTCGTACTTTGAAAACCATTCGCTCCATCCTAACAGCTGTTGATGTGGGACCATCTTTTGCTTGAATTGTAACATCTTTGGGAAAGATGATATATCCATCTCAATCCGAAATTTATGTCCCATCAGATGAAATTCAAAATTTCAATTGCTCTCTTGACCGCTAATATCTCTTTGAAAAAGGAGTGATAATGCAATTCCGAATCTTTAAAGCGTCCACTTTTGTATCCACAGATTTGACGTTTACCATTTATCTCTTGAAATAAAATTGCACCCCAATATTTATCACTCGCATTTGGCTACAAAATGCGTGTTCCTGTGGAAGGAATCTTTAAAGGTCTTAGCTTATGTACTTCTAGCTTTAGGCTTTGCACTGCTTCTGTCTGTCGTTTTGTCCACTATGGTGGATTCTTTGTCAGCATTTTCTGGAGTGGTGTTGTCATTTGCAAAAGTTTCGGGATAAAGTCGCTTATATAATTGATACCCCTAGAAACTGTTGAACTTGTCTTCTTGTTAGATTTTCGTTGGGAAAATCAAGAAGAGCTGTAGCAAGATGAGCTTGTGGTGCAAAATTACCATCTTTAATTTGCATCCCAAAAAATTCAATGTTGGGCTGGGTTATAATCATCTTTCGGGCCGATAACATGATTCCATACTCGTTGACTATTTCTTGAAATTGTTTAAGCACTTGAATATGTTCTTCATCATTTGATGAGAATAAGAGAATGTCATCAATGTAGATCAAAGTCGTCTGTAGAAGTGGCTTATATATTTGTAACATAGCCTGTTGAAATAGTGAAGGTGCCGTCTTTAGACCAAACGGTAGCACATTCCAATGGAGACAACGATTTGGTAGACAAAATGCTATTTTGTACCTTTCTTCTGGATGCATACCTAATTGCCAAAATCTGGATTTTAAATCGAAAATTGAGAATATTGTTGCTCCTTGAAGATGTTGAAGAAGTGCTCTTTTATTAGGTAGAGGAAACTTAACATCTTATAAGTATTGATTAAGAGGCTTATAATTAATAACCAATCTGAGTTTTCCTCTTGCTTGTTCAGCACGATTGTTGAGATAAAATGCTTTACATGTCCATGGGGAATTTGTTGATGAGACAACTCCTTGTTTTACCAACTGATCACATTCGTCGTTAGCTTGTTGCAACAGAGTGGGTGGCATTCCTGCATGGCTTGCCTTTGTAGGAGTCGTGGCAACATTTTCTATAAACGGTAATGACACGAAAAACTCTAAAAATTATCCATAGTGAATTTTACACTTTTGAAGGAACTCTGTATGAGAATCAACACATGAAGAAAACGTGATCTCTTCTTTTATTTAATCAAAGTTGGGATATGTATTTCCTTCGATTGAAAATAATCTTGGAATTGGCGTGAAAGCTTTGAATAATGTCTTCCATTACATTCATCTTGGTTTATAGAGATATCGAACCTTTTCTTCGATGCATAGTACATATCCTATCCTAACACCAAATCTTTTCATGGTGCTGATGAACCAAGAACTTCGATTGTAATTTGACATCATGGGAAGAGCTCAATAGTTATTGGTTTTGACTTGAGTTTTATCGTTAACGAACCCGAATTAGCAACTCGAACCTCTTGCTGATGTGGCAACCACATGGAAGTTGAGAGGATCTTTGGATTCATGATTGTCGTATGAGCTCCAATATCTATAAATGCAATTTCATGAACCGGATCTTCTTTACATGCTGGATCCAAGATTGTTACCAGTAAATGTGGTGTTTGTATCTCATCTTGATGTGGCATTTGAGTGATTTTGAAACAACAATCTTCTTCTTCTTTAGTAGATGATTCAGAAGATTCATCATAATCTGAGTAACCACATATTGCATCGNCGTCACTATCATATGATAGAACATATTCGAGATCATGGTTGTCTAAATCGATATCCGGCAAGATATTAGATATCGAGTTGATAATATACTGCTTTTTCTTTGAAGATCTGTTGGGACAATTTTTTTGCAAAATGCCCTTCTTTGCAACATAGAAAACATTTAGCTGCCTTTTTGAATCCTTTTTTCCTTCAGAAGAATCGTTTGTGCTTACGTTTGTTGAAATTTCTCCTGAATGACCTTCTAAACTTTCGAGGCCGATCTTTGACATCACATGAGAAATTCTTTTTGGATTTGGAATACTTGATCGATAGGTCTGATCTAGCACATAACTTGGATAGGTGTTTTGATTTATTCATAAACTCCATCCAAAATTCCTTTTGCTCGCAGAGTTTGTCAAGTGTTCTGAACACACTACAAGAAAAAGTAGTATTGATAGCACTCCACGATAGCACAAATTACTGGACTGCTATCATAGACGTCGCGAGGGTTGCCAACAGTTTTAATAGCGCATAATTAGTGCTATTAAGAGATTTTATGAAGCGGTATCTGATCCCACGAAAACTTACTTATTATTTTGACGTTTCCCTTTTAATTTCTTTTTACTTAGGGAAATTTTTACTAAAAAGAATATTTCCTTTACTACTTTATTCTATAACTCATAGTGTCATCTAATCTTCTACAATTTTTTTTATTTTCTTCGAAACCCGTAATTAACGAAACTGCTTCACCTTCGGCGAAGCTGGAATTGGAATTCGTTGGAGCTGTAGTCGTGATTTCGACGGAGATACAAAAGAGACTTACGGAAGTGGAAAGTTANTTAATCGATCAAATCGTAGTCTTGAGAATCAGAGGTCAAAAAATGTTGGAGAAGGCATGCTTCCATCTTCACAGGTATGAAAAAATTAAACTTAGTTGGTGTTTAATTTGTAGTAAAA
>OVBE01015831.1:0-11256 GCA_900406425.1 Iberis pinnata | reverse complement strand
TATATATATATATATATATAATTTTATCGGATAATTCAGGTTTTTTTATTATATTTCGAGTTTTTTTGTTTGAGTCATTCGGTAATTCAGGTTTTAGACACAAATTACTCGGTATTCAGGTTTTAGTTGGGTTTTTTGGTTTTGGTCATTTAGATAATTTCGGGTATTTTGGGTCTAAACGGATAATTTGGATAAAAATAACCGTTTTTTTACCGGACCCGAATTTGTTCGATTCCTTATCGTTTTTTCTATAAAATTACCCGAACCAACCCAACCAGAAGTATACCCGATTCTAACTGACCCGAATTTTTAATAGTTCCTAAATGGATATTAATTAGTACTACCCAAAACCCGAATTACCGTCCCAAACCGACCCAACTACCCGAACGCCCAACCCTCATTTGTAATCTTTGATTAAGCTAAATTATGTTTCCTAATTCCTCTGTTTTTTTTTCCCTTCAGATTAACAGAGAAAGAGTTTTACTTATCCGTGGACTTGATTCAAGACTCTCTAAGGATCTACCTTCTGATCTTCAAAAACTTCGATGTAAAGTAGCTTTCCAAGCTCTAAGATTTTCACCGAGGATCTTAGAACTTGGTAACAAGCTAGCTTCAAGAATGCGTAAAGATGGACAGTACCTTTCACTTCATCTTCGTATGGAGAAAGATGTTTGGGTTAGAACCGGTTGTCTTCCCGGTTTAACTCCTGAGTATGATGAGATTGTTAATACCGAAAGAGAACTACATCCTGAGCTATTAACCGGTAGATCAAACATGACTTATAATCAGAGAAAACTAGCCGGTTTATGCCCATTGACTGCTCTAGAAGTCACAAGGTACAACAACAATTACTAAATCCACTATTCCTTTTGCCTATGGTTTAGAAGGATGTTCAATTTGGATTTTTGGTTTCAGTTTTGGTTTGGGTTTATCAGTTTTTAAGTTGTTATATATGGTATTGTTCGGTTTTGATTTCGGTTCAAGTTCGGTTTTTAGTTAGCTTTATCCCTAATCAGTTTTGGTTTAGGTCGGTTTGTCTGGTAAGGTTCAGTTTCGGTTTTTGAAATGAAGGAAAATTCGTGAAATACTATTTTGAATTTTGGCTCCAAAAATATACTCTATATTGTTCTAAAAATATCACAATTATCCCAAAAATACGATATATTTAATATAGTTTTGAAAGTTTTAAATGTAAACTATAAAACTTCAAAACTAAACGGTAATCCTTTCAAAATTAAACCATAATTTCTAATTAGTGAACCCAAACACAAAAATTTAAATCTTAAACTCCTCAAAAATTCAATTTTGTATGTTTTCCGGTATTTTTAGAAGAAAAACATGCTAATAATATTTTTTGAATAATGAGTAGTACGTGATATTTTTGAAACACAACTTTCTTTTTTTGGTATTTTGGGTAAATCTTCAAAAATAAATCCAATTTAACCATATTATGATATAGTTCGATTTTCGGATCGGTTGTTTCGGATTGGTATAGATAGAATCGGAATGGTTTTGCGGATTTGAGGAATATTAACGTTGTGCTACATTTCCACAGGCTGCTTAAAGCTTTAGAAGCTCCAAAGGATGCAAGAATCTATTGGGCAGGAGGAGAACCCCTAGGTGGAAAAGAGGTTTTGGAGCCATTAACCAAAGAGTTTCCTCATTTATACAACAAACATGACCTTGCTTTACCAGGCGAGCTCGAACCATTTGCCAAGAAAGCTTCGGTTATGGCTGCGATCGACTACATTGTGTGCGAAAAGAGCGATGTTTTCATACCTTCTCATGGAGGAAACATGGGACATGCGTTACAAGGTCAAAGAGCTTATGCTGGTCACAAGAAATATATCACTCCTAACAAAAGACAAATGCTTCCTTATTTCATGAATTCGTCGCTTCCTGAATCAGATTTCAATAGAATTGTGAAAGATCTGCATCGAGAATCTTTAGGACAGCCGGAACTGAGATCAAGCAAAGCCGGAAAAGATGTTACAAAACATCCTGTTCCAGAATGTATGTGCTCAGGTAGACGACAACAACAATAGTCCGATGGTTAAAGCTTAAAGTGGCATTATGTCATTTCAAAATATCGACGGCTTTGCGATGAAGTTAACTCTGCCAATTTCTGTCCCCATGGTGGCTCGGCAAGATTCTTTTAGGTGGTTAAGTTTAATCTGATCAGTTTTGTTGAGTATATATATATTTCAAAGTGAGGTTATTTTTATTATATGGTTTAGGAAATGTGTGGGAAGTAGAATTAGTGAGGGAGATATGATATGATTCTTTGATTCGATTTATTGTTGTGTAACTTGTATATTAATATTACAGAGTTATGGTCAAAATGTATAATGAAATGTATAGTTTTACTTGTACATAATTTAAAAATCTGTTGTTTAATCACAAAATCAAGAATTACAATCCAAATTTCCGAAGAAGCCCATTAAGGTCAAAGAAAAGGCCCATATTAAAGCTTAAACCCTTTGATGCATCTCTAACTTCCTACCATAAGCCATAACTCATAAGGAAGAAGAAGAAGAGAACGTCGACTCAATTTCTCAGCGGCTGATTGGGACCATAACACGCCTCCTTCATCTTCCAACTGGTAAAATCTCAAATCTCTTCATTCTTTTTTATTCGATTTGATAAGAGTAAAGTACGAAGTTTTTCAGTAGCTTAGAAAAATTATGCAGAGATAATTGAAATCAATTTGATGGTGTTGTTTGACTGAGTAAATCTAATGAACAATAATCCAGTTGATATATATGTAGATAAAGCAACACCAAATTGGATATTTGTTCTTATGGGTTAGGGTTTCTGTATCATTGAAGCAACGACGTTTGCTTCGTGTTCAGGTTTTGGGTTTTTAGAGATATACAAAGATAGCTTCTAAGCTGTGTTTGTGTACTGTTGCATCGATTGTTTAAGGATTTAGTTAGTTGTTTTTTAATCATTTACATGGGCTTTAAGTGCCAAACTATGATTTGTTGCTTATGTTTAAGAACTTTGGCTTGGATTATAATTCATGCTATTAGTAAAACCTTCTGGTTTGGATTTATTCTGTGTTATTATATGTGCCACTCTTGTTCATCGGTTTATAATACCTTCTGGTTTGAATTTTTGTGTTTTGATTTATTCTGAAAAAGAAAAGAATTTTAGTAGATTTGTTATTCTGAATTTTTTTTTTTGGCTCTAGATTTAAATAAATGCCTCGGAGACCATCAGGAAGAAGTTTTATAAAGCCTCAACCTTTAGCCTTTTCACCGTTTATGCGGTCACTTGCTTTAGCTTCCAAAGCTAGGCGTAAACGACATCATCCTAAAGACTGTCACTATTCTGAAGATATCTCTTTTGGTTAGTTAAACTCTAGAATTTGTATCTTTTTTAATTTAACAAAACGTTGTATTAACCTAATAAGTATCTCTATTAAATCTTAGATCAAAAGCTCCCTAAAAAGGTGAAAAAGGAACAAATTTCAGATTCATCTGATGATGAAGACTCTCAAGTAAGTGATTTATTTATAACTCTTTTTGTGTTTTTTCATAGATTGAAAAAACCTCTCTGATTTTTATATATCTTGATTCTTTGAAGGAAGATGTTCAAGCAGATTTTGAGTTCTTTGATCCTAAACCAAAAGATTTTCATGGAGTGAAGACACTCTTACAAAACTATCTAGATGATAAAGAGTGGGATTTGAGTAGCTTTGTTGATTTGATTTTAGAACAGACAACAGTAGGAACTGTAGTGAAAGTAGCAGATGATGAAGATGAATCAGTATTTGCTGTTGTCACTGCTCTTAACTTAGCAAGATACAAGAAGAATAAGTGTTTTAGAGAGTTAAAAGAGTTTCTTCTTAAAATTAGTTCAGAGAAGAAGAAGAATCTAGAATTTCTCTTAGAGAAAAAGTCACAAGATGTTGGTTTATTAGTATCTCAAAGAGTAATGAATCTTCCTCCACAACTTCTTCCTCCATTGTATGATGGATTGTTTGATGAAGTTTCATGGGCTACTGAAGACGAGGTAAAACTAAACTTTTACATAACTCTCTTACAGAAGTAGATACAAATTCTAATAGATTTAAGTTTTTGTGTATTTATATAGCCTACAGAAGAACTTCGAAGCTCATTTAGTTTCAAGTCATATCTTCTAATCACAAAGATATACAAGGTAAATTTTTGAACCATATGATTATGTTTTGTTCGGTTATGGAATCAGCTAGAGGGTGGGCACTTGGTTTATTCGGTTTGTTCGTATTTTTCGGTTATTAATTATTTTTCCCGAGTTGAACCTAACATAATTTCGGTTCTACACTCGGTTTTTTCGGTTTGGAAATCTTAAATATATTTTGCTACGTTTAAATTTTGGTTAATTTTTGGTTTAGTTGGATAATTTTCGGTTTATTTGGATAATTTTCGGTTTATTTGGTTGATTTTAGCAAATTCAGTCCGTATAATGTAGTATAAAATAAAATGGTATGTGTAAAGTAACAAACCGAACTAAAATTTCATTTCTACTGATCGATTTGCTTTTAATTTAATAAACCGAACATCGGTTCGGCTAAATTGCCCACCCCTAAATTCAGCTTTCGGTGTGATATTTGGATTTTCGGTTATTTAGCTGAAGGATCTTAAGCAGAGAAAACCTCGTCATGGTGAAGAAGAAAATGAAGAAACAATCTTTCTAAAGCCTGAAGATGAACTTTTTCTAGAGGTTAACTTTACTTATCACATTGACTTTCTTCAATACGCCAAAAGAAGAATATAATCTCTCAACATTTGTTTGGATTTTGCAGCTTAGCTCTTGGTCCTTCACATATCCTATGCGTTCGCAGCTTGTGACTTCTCAAGAAGTAAGCTTTCTCTCTATAGTCTATAGAATTTGATATACCAATTGGCTTTAACTTTAAATGGCGATTTTTACGCAGATGAAGAATTATCAGCTAATGGGTTTAGTTATGGTTGTTGAGGCCAAAAAGATACCTGAATTTAGACAGATGTTGAATTCTCTCATTGATGTTTGAACAATGATGAACATCTTCTTAAAGATTCTGTTAAAAGGTTCAATTTCCACCAGTTTTGATATGATTTATTATGGTGTTTTTGCCGCAATATTCGAAAGTTATGTAACTTATGTTGTTTATCTAGACAACGTGTAATTGGAATTGTGGTTTCTTTTAATCTGAAACATTGTCTTGTGAAGCTCTCTATTTCTTGTTTAGTTTGGGTCAGAAAGTAATGGTAAACTTGTTTATTTGATGCATTTACTTAAATTCTTATTACCTTACATCTTGGTGGAAATCAAAATAATCTTCTAGCCACTGGTGTATTTGGTAAAAAGATATTGGTATATTCCTGAACTATTTTTATGAAACATTAACAAACAAAAAGTTGTATTTTTTTTCGCCAAATATTTTGTGTCAAAATTAGTAGTTTTTACTAGGTGGCCATTTCGGGTTAAAGTTTAGCTCTTCAATTTTTTGGTTTTATAAGATCAAAATTGTTTGAACCTATTTCAAATATGGTTTGATTTTGATATTCTGATTAGTCACTAAACTAGTCTTTAACGTATAATTGTTTAATATACAAAATATATATCTTTAAAGTCCACATATAAATATAAAAAGTATATATTTATACAAAATTGTTTATATTTTTAATTTATTTAATTTTTCATTTTTTCAATAAGAAAAACAGTTTTGATCCAATTTTTGTTTAAGATATTCAGTTTTTTGAATAATCAAACCTAAAAGAAATTTAAAAGAATTCTGGCTCAGTTTCAGTTTTATTTTTCAGTTAGATTTGATATAGTTTTTTTTGGTTCTGTTATATTTTTCCACCCCTAATTTGTACTTATAATAGCATTTTTAAATTTAATTAATATGACTTTAAATAGTGAGCTCATGGGTCAAACTAATACAACTGTAAAGCTAATACTTTAAGTATTTATAAAAGTGCCCCAAAATATCTGATAATATACGACTGACCCTAAAGCAATACCAAATGTATAATATATCCCTCAATTTCCGGTAAAGAGAAGATTCACCGTAACTCTTCATCTGATGAAGTGTCTCTTGATCTCCCTCAAGGCATAGTGATTCTGAGCACCGAGCGTAGTTCGTACGATGTGGCGAAGATTTGCTGTGTCTTGTTTTTCTTCAAGGATCTCTGTGTCTTCTTCTTCTTCTTCGTTACCAAACCCTAGACTAATTCCTTGGTCTCGCGAATTTTGTGCCGTTAACAGTTTCTCACAGCCTCCGCTTTCGCCGGAATCATCTGCTAAGCTAGCGATTTCAAGGGACAGATCAGATGTTAATCGAGTTTTTGCCTCAGGTTCTGTCGCCGCCGCTAAGGCT
Organism: Iberis pinnata; assembly: GCA_900406425.1. Classification (NCBI taxonomy): domain Eukaryota; kingdom Viridiplantae; phylum Streptophyta; class Magnoliopsida; order Brassicales; family Brassicaceae; genus Iberis; species Iberis pinnata. Next base: position 4,907 of record OVBE01015831.1, on the reverse strand, counting down.
ACCACCGGTGAGATTTCTTCTAGACTTGCTGCTGCTGCTGGATTAGGGCACCACTATGCTCGTTGTTATTGGGAGCTTTCTAAAGCTCGACTTAGGTATGATTAAATATCGTTTCTTATTGATAATTTGAAAATTGGAAATCTCCAGAGGCTTATAATTCAATTTTGAGCTAGAAGATTCATTTATTTGATGTTTGTAGCATGCTTGTGGTTGCGACTTCTGGCACTGGATATATTCTAGGTCTGGGAAATGCTGCAATTGACTTACCGGGACTTTGCTACACTTGTGCTGGCACCATGATGATTGCTGCATCTGCTAATTCCTTGAACCAGGTTTGCTCTTGATTTATCCTCTAAAGAACAGAAATTTTCAATTTCAATCTGAAGTTTTGAAAGTGTCTTATCTATCTGCTTAATGCGTGGGAAGAGTCGAAGAAACCATAAGTTTCCGAGTCTTAGTTGTGATCTTGCTTCTTTTTGTTTAACCAGATATTTGAGATAAGTAATGATGCTAAGATGAAGAGAACAATGCAAAGGCCATTGCCTTCAGGTCGTATTAGTGTTCCACACGCTGTTACTTGGGCAACTATTGCTGGTGCTTCTGGTGCTTGTTTGTTGGCTAGCAAGGTGACTGCTTGTTTCTATGTTCTGTGTCTCGGTGATAAGAGATATGTTGAATCTAATCTTTTTTGTCCACGACAAGGTTATTGCAGACTAATATGTTAGCTGCTGGACTTGCATCTGCCAATCTTGTCCTTTATGCATTTGTTTACACTCCGTTGAAACAACTTCATCCTATCAATACATGGGTTGGAGCTGTCGTTGGTGCCATCCCACCCTTGCTTGGGTAAACTTTGTTCTTTTTCTCTTTGTTTAACTTGGTTCACATCTGCTCTGTTTCTTTTTTTGTGAGGTTTGCATACTGGTTTTCCCTCAAATTGGAATCACCTTTCGCCAAATTTATGATATATCTATTTTGGGGTTTGCAGGTGGGCTGCAGCTTCTGGTGAGATCTCATACAATTCGATGATTCTTCCAGCTGCTCTTTATTTTTGGCAGATCCCTCATTTTATGGCGCTTGCGTACCTATGCCGCAATGATTATGCAGCTGGAGGGTAAGATAATGTCTCCTTCTCATGTAGTATTGATCTGGAAACTGTCCAATTCCGCTGAATAACCTCATTGCGCTAAAACAGTGCTAGATTATAGAATTATCGAAGCAAGAACGGGCCTAAAAAAGCTTAGTGTCACAGCATTCATTCTGCTAGAAACTAACATTTGCGAGCATTGCAACTTAGTTCTGATTTGGTACTGTTTTATAACCTTGTTTTCAGTTACAAGATGTTGTCGCTCTTTGATCCTTCAGGCAAGAGAATATCATTAGTAGCTCTTAGGAACTGCTTCTACATGGTACCTCTCGGTTTCATTGCCTATGACTGTGAGTCTTTTCTCCTTCTGGATTTGTTCTTTTTTAGCTCATAGACTTCTTGTCTCTGACCATTTCTGCTACAGGGGGATTAACCTCGAGTTGGTTTTGCATCGAATCAACACTTCTCACACTAGGAATTGCTGCAACAGCATTTTCATTCTACAGAGACAGGACAATGCACAAAGCAAGGAAGATGTTTCATGCTAGTCTTCTTTTCCTTCCTGTTTTCATGTCTGGTCTGCTTCTACACCGCGTCTCTAATGATAACAAACAATTACTCGAAGAAGAAGCCGGTTTGTCGAATTCGGATAAAGTAAAAACTCAGAGACGAAAGAAACGTGTGGCTCAACCTCCTGTTGCTTATGCTTCTGCTGCACCATTTCCTTTTCTCCCAGCTCCTTCCTTCTATTCTCCATAAAAACCACTCTTCAATTTTGGGGACACGAAAGAAGAACACACTCTAAAAAATGATTTTTGAGTTTAATCTTTGGTTAATAAGGAAGTGAAAACACATACAAGTTTATGTTTGAAGTTATGTTTCCGATGAAACAAATATTAAATCACTTCATATTGTTAAAACGAGATTCTTTTTATCAAATTGATTGGTTTTTGTAGCTTTTATAAGACTTGATCAAGTCTTTAAACAGTGAAAATTACGATAACCGGTTGTGGTTAAGGTAAACCAACTAAACCAGGTTGGTTAAAATTGCTAATTAGTCAGTCGTCGGGATACCGAATAACGAGCTCGGAGGAATCAGCAGAAAATGGCGATGAGGCTAAAATCTATGGCGACTTTGCCAAAATTGATTCAAAGCATGAGAAATGAAGTTCCGAAGAATTCCAATACTGTTTTGCCATCTTTGAGACGAGCTTTCTCTCTCTATGATCAGATCAATCTCATTGACAATGTCCCCGAAGATCAGCTTCGCTTCCAAGAGTAGTCAATTCAAAATCATGATATATATTTCTCCTAAACAACAATCTCGTGTACTTATTCGTCGATTCTAGGTTTGATTTGAATGAAATTGATTGGGTTTTTCAATCTATAGATTTAACGAGACGAGTTTCACGGTGAATGGAGTGAAATACGAAGGAAGCTTGCTCTGTGTTGGGAATTTGCTAATGTCATGGAGTCCTCGTAAATTCTCTGAGATCACCACTGATAGGTTTTAAATCATCCTTCTTCTCTAGTTCATATAGAAATGCTGTTGTTGATAAGCTTGTATGTATTTGTTTCCCCCATTGATGCAGCTTGTCTATATTCCAAACAGTTCGACCAATTCCAGGTAATTATAATATAATCATATACTATTTCAATGTCACTTTCTCTCATCTTGTTAACAAATTTGTATACATATATGAACAACTATTGCTTGATATTAGCATCAATCTTTAGGCCTTAATCAATGGTTTCTAAGTTGTAACTATGTGTTTTCACTTCTAGAGCTCTTAATTATTGGTTGTGGAAGAAACATTCATCCGGTAACTCCACAAGTCCGTGATTTTGTGAAGTCAATTGGTATAAAGCTAGAAACTGTTGATTCTGTATGATTTCTTCTTCCTTATCTATTACCAAAAGCTTCTCTTCTCTCAATCTTTTGACACATCATTACTTTTAACAATGCCAGAGAAATGCTGCATCAACATATAACATTCTAAATGAAGAAGGAAGGGTTGTAGCTGCTGCATTGCTTCCATATGGAGTTACATCCTAAAGTAAGAAACTAATAATCTAACTGTATATGAAGTCTCTTCTGAAGATAAAGAGAATTTTTATTGCTTTTTGAAGCTTGTTAAAAAATGAGAACTTTTTTTTTCTTCTGCCATTTGTTGTAGCGATTATACATTTAAAGTTTCAATTTTGGTTTCAGAGTTATGAGTGTTTCCATGTGAATTTGAGTCGTTAATGAATATTGCTTCTACTATTTATGAGCTTTTTTATATGAAAACCACACGGCTCTGTTTATACTCATGTTTGGGGTTCTAATGGTTGTTTAAGTACTAGAATTATTAGCTTGAAATTGAAGATTAAATTAGTGGATTAATGGATCTTGTTGATTGTTCAATAACGGTGTTTTCCATTGACACATGAGATTTCTCCCTATTTGGGTTCGGAGGTTGAGAAAATCTTAAATATACTATAAATTAGTTGTAAAGGGTATATTTAAATTTCTGCATAACTTTTGCAATACAAGTGTTGGAAAAAAAAAACATAAGGTGGAAACTAAGAGGGGGTTATTGGCTTTATAATTTTAATGGATTTAGAAGGATTTTGAAATTTTGACAAATGGATTTTAAAATCTACTAATGGATTCTAAAATATTATGAGTGGATTTTTACTTCAAACACATGGATTTTAAAATCCAAATTATATATAAAAGTAAGAGTTTTGAAAGTTGTTATGTATAAAAGTAACATTCAAATCATTTGGACGAAAATAATAAACTTGTAACTGTAAACAGATACCAGAAAATATTGATGTTTATAGCATTCGAATGACATCCAAACGAAAGAATAAAGAATATAAAGCAGAGTACACACATCATATGTATACTAAAAAACTAAAGATAGTTTATGTGGAACAGAGTTTCATGTTCTTCATGAAAACGATCTACCCTAAAACGCATACCAACAAACAATAATAAGATCGACATCTAAAAGAAAGTGTGTATAAAGAGCATAGATAAATTGTTAGAACATATTAATTTTGACAAAAGAACGAACAAAATTGATTTTTTGAAAAGCATTTTGAAATCAGATTGATTTCGCAATGACATTGTTAATACAAGTAATGATTTTTAGATATCATAAGTCCTCTTTTTGGTATACTAATTCAGATGATAATGACACACTTATTTCCATCTGAGAGTGAAAAAAGAAATTTTTTTTAAATCCAATGAATCAAGTTGATGATCACTGCAATAACAAGAAGATGGTGGTTTATATAGTTTTTTTTTTTCTTTTTCTCACCCGCCTCAATTTTTTTTGCATTCAAAGGAACTTGGTACACGCAAGCTTCCTCTTAACCTTATCTTATCATGACAAATTAAATTGATGTCCTGTGTATTATATACATTCTAATAGTTTACTTGTAATTTTCAAATTGGAAGGTGTTTATCTTTGTGTCGAGAGGCTTCTTATCGCTTTACCTCTGCATCATTGACTCGCATATGGGTTCTGCTTACACTTTATAAATGATTGTAGAAGAAGAGTTTGCGGCTGAAAAACGGCGGAGGATTTGCAGAGAAAATCGAATAGAAAGATAAAAAATTCACAGAGAGATACGCTATAGACAATGATGAATAAGATAATGGGAACACATATATCGTCAAAGTGAATTGATAAAAAAAGAGAAGAAAATGATAGCGAAAAGCTTTAAGTATTTGAACTTTTTTATAAATACTATGATTGAATGAGGTATATGAGCCTTTGTATTTTTATCTCCCAAATTCTTCAAAATCCAGTAAAATCTGATTTGA
>OVBE01015829.1:0-11256 GCA_900406425.1 Iberis pinnata | reverse complement strand
CTTGGTCCACACCGTAGGATTAGATATCATCTTGATCAGTTTGTCAGAGGGGGACCGTCAACAAACACACGAGAGCTGTTTAACCGGAAATATTCTGGTTTACGGACTATGGTCGAACGCACATTTGGAGTATGAAAATCAAAATGGAGAATTCTGGACCGTAAACGTCCAAGGTATGGTTTGACTAAGTGGATGAAGCTTGTAGTAGCGACGATGGTACTACACAACTTTATACGTGATTCCCATCGAGAGGATTCTGATTTTGTAAATTGGCAAGGAATGGAAGATTATGATGCTAGTGGTGGTGATGCTAACGGTAATGATGACGAGGATGATGGTGACGATGGCGATGATGATGACGATGAGGATGATGAAGATGATGACGACAACAATGATCATGGTGGTGGTGGACATATTCCATATGAACCAGCCAGAGACAGAATTATGGAAGCTTTGCATAGTGAAATGGGTAGAGGACGTCGGCTATCATATTGAAAACTTGGACTTAGATATTTATTTTATTTCCATGCAAAATTTGATTTTGTTATTTATTTCACTTTCATACAAAACTTTAACTTGGTTATTTATTTCATTTTCGTGTTATATTATTATGGAAAACTTTAATCATTTTAATAGAATTTATGTTTGACAACAATTTTAATATTTCACATTGTTTTAAATTTAAACCGAAAAACTATTACACCCATATTTTAAAAAAATCTCAAAATAATATATAAATTATAGTATCATAAAAAACTCGAAACAACTTACGCAACCAGTTGCAACGACTAATCGCCGCGACTAACAAACGAACAACACAACGACTAGTCGCTACGACTGATCGCAGCGATTAGCAAACGAACATAACCAGCGACTAGTAACAGCTGCAGCTAATCGCTGCCGCTAGCGACTGGCAAAAGAACAACCCCTGAAAAGGAAAAAAGAAGTTGTTATGTTTTTGGGTGACAAAAAAAAAGAAAAATAGGAGTTGTTATTGTGATGATTAAGGGTCGGTTTTTGAGCTTTTTAATCTACTTTAAGTTAAAAGAAAAAAATATTATTTTGAACTGTGTGATTTATTAGTTGCTAATATTTATTTTACAGAAAATTAGTTAAGAACTTATTTTATAATTTTTTAAGAGATTATTTTTTAAGTTTTTGTATTTACTTATTTTATCATCATGTGAACGGTATATATATAAAATTAACAATGAACACTAAAATATGAATGATGATTAGTTATGTATAAAAGATGAATAATCTATGTGTACACGGTGAATTCAAATACATAAATAATGTCTTATTCACTAAAATCGAAACTATCTATTTTAAAAATTAATAAGCATAAATTATCATATTATCAACTAAAAAATAAAAAAAATACTCAGTTAACTTACTTTTTATATTTTATCGTAGGCTAATCTTTATTATTACTCACATAAGATGGGACATGGTGCCCAAAATATATTCTAAAGCGGGAGACAAGGAATTATTAAGAAATGTGACATGTTCACACAACCTTGACCGTATTCTTAAGTGGTGGAGTCTTAAACATCTAAACTAATTAAAAAGCAGAGGTTGAATTAATAAAATTATATACTCACTTTATTTACCAATCAAATTAAATTATTTGGTAATTTGGAAATGATCAATGATGGGGATATTTTGTTCCATTTTACCACATATTATCAACAATTTTTGGGAAATGCAAAAGATTCATGATTTATCGGAACTGGTTTTTTTTGTTTGTCTTTTCATCATATTAAGATTTGAATATAATTATTTCCTATAAAGTTACAAAATTTTTTAGTTAATAAAGTTTAAACTAGTAGACTAATCCGATGTGTAACTCAAAAGTATAAAAATGACAAAAAGACAAATCTAATCAATCACCATAATAATATGAACTTCCAAAAGCTTATAAACTTGTGTTGTCAAAACCATTTGTCTCTGAGTAGGTGAACTAGAACCGAAGTTATACTTGATTAATGAGTCAAGTGAATGATCTTTGTGGTAAACATATCTTTTTATTCAAGCTTTTGGTTTGACAAAATCTCCAAAACACATATGACAGCGGAACTTGTGGTTTGCTTTGGCAAAAACATAGCATGAAGTGAGATTTTAAGACAACATACTTTTGACTGAAGTGATGAGAGCATCCACAATGCGAAGCCATGATCGACGCCATGGACAATCAAAACACATAAGTACAACAATACCTATCAATGCAGTCACAAAACCTGAAGCAATGCTATAATAGAAGACCACCATGTCAATAACACTTTCATTTTCTTCTTCTCTTCCAATACTCACTTCCTCCAAGTTCTTCTTACTCTCACAACTTATATTCCGCGGTGGTCCACAAAGAAGAGGATTTCCCAAGTAGGTGTTCTCTTTGAAGGTGTTAAATTGTCTTTCTTGGGGAATCATTCCTGATAGATTGTTGTAAGAAACATCAAAGACTTCAAGATAAGTAAGGCTTGTTAGTTGTTGAGGAATGCTTCCATGTAACATGTTGTGAGAAAGATCAAGGCTTTCAATGTCCTTCAGATTAGAGAAGCTAGATGGTATAGAACTTGACAAGAAATTGCGAGATAAATTCAATGATCGCAATTTGAAGAGATCTCCAAGCTTTGCTGGGATTTCACCACTTAATTCATTGTTTGATAGATCCATACCAGACATATAATCAAGTATTCCTCTATTGGTTGCAATATTTGGAAAATCTTCTATAGTCCTATAAGGATCATTAGACAAAGGTTCTCTAGAACTGTAAAAATCATACCTTTGCTTCGTTGCGAAATTGATTTCAACTTCCTCAAAGACATTGTAGTGTATGTCGAACTCATATACTGTAAATGTAGATTTGTAATATGGGAAACCAAAGCCCTGTGAACCGAAAGTTGACCCGTAGTACTCCTCTCTTTCTTGTCCAAATGATAAATTGTAGAGGCATGAAGGTATAAAGCCATTGAGTTTGTTATTTGAAAGATCTAAAAGTCTGATGTTTCTCAACTCACACAATTGCCTTGGAATAGATCCTGCTAAATTGTTCCCCCTCAGCAAAAGAACTTTTATGGGCTCACTACTGAAATTGAAAAATTGTGGGATACTTCCATAGAGTTTATTGTTTCCCAGGTTAAGTATTTCGACACCTTGCAACAATGTGTCTGGAATTGGCCCTGTGAAGTTGTTATTGTTGAGTAACAAAATTTTTGTGGAACCACCATAATATGGCAGTAAATCTCCTGATAATAAGTTTCCAGAGAGGTCTAGAAAACTAAGAGAGGGAAAATTCACCAAAGAAGGTGGTACTTTACCCTTTAAGAGATTGTTTGATAACACTAATCTATTCAAATCAGAAATTTTAGATATCCAGTTTGGAATAGCTCCAGTGATAAAATTGTTGGACATGTCAAGAACCTGCAACAAAGGAGATTCAAGCAATCCAACTCCAATCTTCCCAGTTATGAAGTTGTTATCTACTTTCAACACCTCCATAGAAGTGAAGTTTGTTCCTCTAGGAAAAAAATGACCACTAAATTTGTTGTGAGAGAGCTTCAGGTAATCAAGCGAAGAACAACTTGTGAGAAAGCTTCTAGGTAGCTTTCCAGAAAAATTATTATAAGACAAGTCGAGGATAACAATTTTCTTCATCTCACCCATAGAAGATGGAAAATGCCCGTGGAATCCATTATTCGAGACATTCATATCCATCAGATTTGGAAGCAAACGACCAATATGATCAGGGAACATCCCAGTAATGCCATTTGCTGAGAAGTCCAAAACCAGTAACCTATTATGCACTATTGTAGGAATTTGTAAGATTGTGAATAAATTATTCTGCAACTGTAAGATTTCAAGTTCTGGATTATTCGCCAACAACCAGGTAGGAACGTGTCCAGATAATTTGTTGTTTGATAAATCAACTAGGAGCAAGTTCTTTTGGTACACGAGAAAGGAAGGAATTTTCTCTAGCTTGCAAAACCTTAGTACAATAACACTTAGTTGAAACTTTGGTAGCCAAGTACTCTCTGCATCTAATTGTATCATATCAGACGTTGATGAAAGTTGGAGCACCTTGAGCTTTGTGAGGTTGGCGAGTGGATTAACTGACAATAAGCCTGTGAAATTGTGATTGAACAATGATAGATACTCGAGGGACTCAAGGCTACTCAAACTAGATGGTAGATTTCCACATAATTGGTTGAATGAGAGATCAAGAACCACCAGATTTTTCAAGCTACCTAAACAAAGAGGAATTTGGCCTACAAAATAATTTTCCCTGAGATCGAGCTCCCGCAAGTTCTTCATTTCACAGACAACTGCAGAGATAAAGATAGTTTTGAGAACAAAAAGATGAATGAGAATAACATAATGTTGTTTACATAGATAAATATTGAGGATGAAGCAAACACACCTGCTATAGGTCCACTAAAACTATTCCATGCAAGATTAAGTAATTCCAATTTAGTCAAATTCATCAATTCTGGAATAAAGTAATATTAATACAGAATCATGTCATATTGTGATATTTGAGATGGCAAAACTAGTTCTAAAGACAAGTATGTACAATGTTAAATCTATTCTGAGTAGAAAAGACAACCAATTTATGTAGATGATACCTGACATGGAGCCGTTAAGTCTATTTTCACTCAGATTCAACAATTCCAAGTTTGACAAGCTCTTTAGTTCTAATATAAAGTAAAGGCCAAAAGATTGAACGTTACAAAATGATCATCATAAAAGTTTAAGAAAAAGGAAAGGAAAGAAAAGCAAAGCAAGCTTGCCTTGAAATTCCATTGATCCGGATAAATAATTAAAACTCATATCTAGGGATTTCAACTTTTTCAGGGGACTAAGCTCTGCCACAAGGCAAAGAGACATAAAACAATTCAACAATTATGTATAAATAGGTATACTATGCTAATTACTTATGGAAAACACACACCTTTAATAGGAAAAGAGCCATTAAAGTTGTTACCACTAAGACAAAGAGAAGTAAGTGATGAAGCGGCATTAAGAAAAGGAAAGATATTGTTCGTGAATGCATTGTTTGAGAGATCCAGAGTCTCCAGGTGTTTTAATTTTCTTAAGCTTTTATAGCCTGCACAACAATATGTTGGTTAATGCAGAGTAAGATACTATAACATTTTGATCAACATAATTCTTAAGAAATGAAACAAAAGAAATAACATATAGCCCGTTCAAAGCATTGTTTTCAAATACTATGAAAAGCATGAAGCACCTTCAACATCATCGAAGAAACCATTGAATAAATTGCTTTGTCTAGATAAGTTCAGACTTCGAAGCTCTTCAAAGGTGTGCAGCAAAGAAAGATTTAGGAAATACATATGATTAAGATCCAAATAAGCAACAAAAAATAGACCGATAACACGCCCGCTTGAACCATTGCACTCAACGCCTTCCCACCGGCAGCAATCACTCTTTGTGTCATTACTCCAAGTAGGAAGAACAAAGCTTGGTTCATAACTCTTTGAGATAAAGTATTTCTTGAACTCCAACAAAGCCTTCCTTTCATTGGGAATACAACTTTTGTATCCGTAAATCTGCCCCAACACTAACACTACCCATATCATGTAATGGCCGTAGAAAAACTTCCTTTCCATTGTAAAATGCGATAACAAAAAAGAGAGCAATTTGTGAGTGTGAATTCAAATGGAAATACCACCACCATTATATATAAAAGATTTCAACAAGAAGTGTCTGTTGATAAAAGGGAAAAAAACATATAAACTTCATGTGGTATGTGTTCAGTGAGTTATCACAATCGTTTACTTTGAATAGTTTGATAAGACAAGTCAAGGTCTTTAAAGGAAACGACCGTAATTGAGTGGGAAAACAAGTTAATGGTATCTTCAAAGCATTGGCTCAAACCTTTTAATTGCTAGAGGGACTTGTTAAGCGGTCACTTCACAGTTCACAGATGTGGGGATGTTAACAAGTTATATGCATCATATAATCTAAGATCATCATTCTACAACACATACACCGTTAACATAAAATAACAATTGTATCTGGAGACGTACCTCTCCGGTTGCTACCAATCAACGAAAATCTGGAGAAAAAAAAAAACAATAATTATTAGGAGAACTAGATCGAGTGATTCGTTAACTTTAAATTTTTTTTTTTTAAAATAATGAATTACCGTCGATCTTGATCTTCTAATAATATTATCGTATTTTCCATTGTCTCTGTTTTTTTATAAGTTTCATAAGCGAGAGTACAACAGACATGCGGCCGGATGCAGGAAAGAGAAGAGGTGTGACATGTATGTACTCCACAATGGTAATCAAGATTCTCAATAGAAATGTACATATTAATCAAACAATAGCAGAGACAAAGGAGAGTAATTTGTATCGTTTTGATTTAAGTGTAGTCAAGTGAATGGTTTTTGTAGTAACTAAATCTTTTTATTCCATTTTTTTTAATCGGAAGGCCTTCTTGCTGCTTGAGGATGATACTTTTACTGGAATATATACTGAGATCTTAAGGGGTTTATGATCTTATGTTGCTTTGCCATTAGTGTCTATTATGAGCATAAGTCTTTCTTGTTTAATTTGGTGTCTTGTAAGTGTTCAAGATTTGGATTCTCACTAGTTTGAGGTTTTTGCTTTTGGTGGCTTTTCTTGCAACAAACTCTGTTTCAGAGTTTTTTTTTTCTTTTTCTTTTATTGTTGTTGTTGTTTACTTTGAATTGTCTCATAAGACAAGTCAAGGTCTTTGTGGAAAATACTCTGTAATCGTTGATATAGGTCAATTGAGCGGGAAAAACAAGTTAATGGTGGTGACTTTAAAGCAATGGCTAATATTATGGTCTTGCAGAGACTAATTAAAATCTTCATAAAGATCTTAATTTTGAATTGCTCATGAGATTTGTTAATCGGGTGACTTCATAGATGTGGGAATTTTTATTACTCTCTCTCTCTCTCGCACCTCATAAACCGGTGGTTTCAGTCGGATTGGACCTAAGGCATGTTAAATAACAACACACATAACAAGTTATATGCATCTTAATTATTACCTATATATATAAGATCAACATTCTAATTTCTAAGAACACCATGAACATATAAAAACAATTGTGTTTGGAGACGTGTACATTAAGCAAAGTGTACATAAACTATAAATCAAACTCTCGAGCAGAGACAAAGCTGGAAATTAAATCGTTTTTTAAACAATCCGGGGATAACGAAGTTGAAAGACGAGCCGTCTACAACACATATATGAGACTTCGAGATGATTGATATGCTAACGTTTTTAGTTTATCTATAGAATACCCTTATCTTTTCAATTAAAAATATTATCTATATAAAATGAACTTCCATACTATATCTTAGATATTTACATAAAATTTTAAAAATTATTGACTCCTTTAAACGTTTTTCGATAAAATAGCTAAAATAATATGTAAATCAAACTCGAGCAGAGACAAAGGTGGAAATTGAATCATTTTTAAAACAATCCAGGGATAACGAAGGTGAAAGACGAGCCATGTACAACACATATATGAGACCTGGAGAGCAAACAAACACACACAAACAAAAAAAGAATGAAATAGTAAGGGTTGTTGTAACTGATGCTCTTGGCCATCAACGGATCACTTTCTCCACGGTTCCATCTCTGGTGCTGGTAAGGCCAATAGTCTTATTTTATTTATTGTTTTGAGCATTACAAACTTTAGCATATCAATTCTCTTAAAGTATTATTGCAAATGAGCAAGTGGTCCAATGGTAGTCACTTTTGAACATTACCGCTTTCAGTTGGGAGAGAATTACTTAGATACTAGGTCATGACGACAAAAAAAAACTTTGGCATTTTTCCTCTCGTACTTGACCCTAGCTTCCACAGCGTCCTCTTTGGTCTTTATTTGCTTGTTCAACATAAACATAATCTTCTTGTAATGATTATGAAGTTTATGGAGTTCGTGTTGTTTCTGGATTTCCTTCGCATGTTCGTAGTCATTATCTATGTCGACCTTCACTTGTTTACCCTTTTTTATGATTGCCTACAACAAACGAAAAATAAGATTATTGAAATGTACTCAAATAACATAAACTCAATGTACATAGAATACAAAAAATTGGAGAGATAGATGAATCAGATAATAACTTGTCTTTTTTAGCATGCTTGTGGTCATCATCTATGTCGACCTACACTTGTTTACCCTTGTCCATGATTACCTACAATAAACCAAAAATAAGATTACTGAAATGTACTTAGGTAACATAAACGCAATGTATATAAACATAGAATACAAATTATTTTAAGAGACACATGAATCAAAGAAAACCTGTTATTTTTTGTGAAGAAACAAACTGAAAACACTTTCGTGTAGTGTGAGAAAATATTTATAAAAATGAAAAGTTGTCAACGAACATGTGTGATTGTGGAAGTCGCTTCGTGTAGTGTGAGACATTATTTATCATGATTATTAATGTTTAGGAAGCTGAAGAGATTAAGTTTTTGTTTGTACTAGTACCTCTTCCCGCGCAATGTGCGAGTTTTTGTCTCTTTTACTTTGAATTTTTTTTATGGTTTGTTGTTGTTTTATTAAGTTGAAAGCATTTTAACAATACAAAGCAAAACTCTGTTTAAAATGTCTCCACGTCAATTGCAAAGTAACATAGAGAAGAATTTAGTTCTCGTCACGATAGTTACTTAATAAAGGTCCTTTGAGAAATTCATTTGGCTATATTATTATATTTTATATTAGTTTGTTTCTAAAATTTGGATAAATTAGCCAATTCGCAATACATGTGTGGTGGTTTTGATGGCCGCACAATATTGTATTTACGTTGTTTGATGTATGTAAACTCTTTAGACATATCAGGCACTCTCCATCTTTGATTTTGTAGCTATCGTTTATGTTTATTCTAACTCTTCAATCACAACATTAACACATCTAATCTTATAGCATTTGGGTTGCAATCTTCAATTCTAATACAAATTATGTTGTACTTGAATCCTTCGATGTATATATGTAATCAGTAAATGATCAGTTATCATATTTTGATATCGTGATACGTCAAATAGAAGTAAAAGTTGATTAAGTCTTTGAAGTTTTAGTTGTATGGTTGTAATACTTGATCTGAAGGTATTATGTAACTTATACTGAATTTTTCTCATAACGTTATAACGTTTGTGTATTGTTTTTGTTACTTTGATTAAGCTGTTTGTACAAATTGAAGTTTTGATTTCTTATTATATCGGTTTCCTATGCCATAAATGTTATTTTTTTCTTTTGTTTTTGTTGAAATTATAACTTGCGATATAAATTATAATCCTAATTATTGACTATGTGTGTGAAAAAGTAACAATTATTTATTAAACTTATGTTAACATATATTTCTTTACTATGGTTTATCATTACTTCAAAATAATCGCATACTCTTTTTGGTGAGTAAAAGGAAATACAATTTTTTGAACTCCTCATTTCGATGACTACTCTCAAAGAAAAAGTGGACATATATTCATGATCGGCTGAAGACAATTTTCCTTTCTTTTTTTAATTGTATTTTGGTTGTGTGTATTTTCTTATCTAATATAAGTTCTCATTTTGGTAAATTAACATTCAAACCCAAAGAATAAAATTCCGAGATTGGTTTTACATATAGAATAAACTTCGAAAAGTCGTTGCTGGCCGCCGGTTGTGGCAACGGCGGATTCGCAGGGAAAGGCGGTGACGGCGCTAGATTAGGGTTTTCCTAATTTAGTATTAGGGTTTCTTTTGAGCTCCTCTTGGTTCCGGGCCAAGTTGGGTTTTTTAGAAGTCCATTCCGAATCTGTTTTATTGTTTGTAAAGTTTTGGATTTGTTTTGTGTTTGGGTTAGAATTGTAATGGGCACATATCTGGAAATAAAATATCTAAAACCTTTATTAAAAAAAAAAAAAAAAGTTAAACATTGATTTCTAGTAGGTCTCTTTCATGTTGTTTGTTACGTAAGTTTATATATATATATATATATATATATATATATATAAATAAGTAAGTAAATATCATTTGAAAAATGTAAAGTTTTATAGCTTAGGGGACTTATTTCTTATCCTGCCCAAAAAAGAAAAGAAAAAACAGACTAAGATGATTACAACTTTCTGAATTGGTAAAGTTAACTAATAAAGCCAAAACTTCATTAGTCATTCAAAAGATCTTCTATCCCTTCTAGCATTGATCTTGTTCTTGATTTCTTTGTCAATCTTTGAAAATACAGTTGGTGGTCCAATGATTTCAGCATTANTTGTGCGGAGAGAAACAAATGGTCTCTGGTTTCAAAAAAATCAGAGCAGAGACAACATGTTTGGTCTATAGAGACAAATGCATAAGTTTATATTAATAGACAATGTAGGTAAATATAGTGTAAGCTAAAATGTTATTGTAAATAATGCAAAAGACTTTTAACTATAGAATAGAATGTCCCAAAATTTACTAGTCATGAGAAAATGATTATAAATATCCATTTATATATTCAATTTTTCTTAATCTAGACTATTTTTGCACCTTAGCCATCATGATCAACTCCTCTTTGACACATCTGTATATATGCTTCTTAAAATTATTTGAGATAAAGTGGCAAACACAATCACAATACAAGGCGCGTACATTTGATTTGAGAATATTAGGTTACTATATAGCGTCACCTTTACCATTTTTAAATAATAATTAATAAAATAGAGTAACATTTTTTTTATAGAAAAACAATTGGTGATACCATACAATATTTTTGCTTTTTAATATAATAAATTATCATCACATCAAATATTTTTGTTTTTTTATATAATAAATTATCATCAACTACTACAACCGACAAACAAAAGAAAAAGAAAAAAAATTAGTTGGTTTGAGTCCCTTAATCGACAACAACAAATATAGGCCAGATCAAGTTTCAAATTTGGACGTACAGGGTGTAGACAATGGTGAGGTATCAAGCAGCATAAGTCTTCATCAAGAGTGAAAAAGAACCACATCACCTAGTAGTGGAAGGAATGAAGACTCTGGTTGCAAACCAATTCAAATGCCTTACCACAAGAAAACTAATAAGTGTTCACTTGTAAGTAACATGTATTCTTTTTGAATTGCAAACCAATATAACCTCAGCTCCAACTTGCACAAGAAAACTATTCAAAACTTTCGCATGTCCCGACAACGTTTCATACTCCATTAATAATGTACAATCAATATAAGGAACCAACCTTGTACTTTTTCATGGGCTTCACAACTTCAAACTTACACATTTG
>OVBE01015827.1:0-11257 GCA_900406425.1 Iberis pinnata | reverse complement strand
GTGCTTGAGTATCCTACTTCTCTACTCGATAATCATGCATATCTAAGCATTGTGATCGCAAGCCGGGTTGTAAGTGTGGTGGTAGTCCAATTGATGGAATCCATTGCTAGTCCTTTAAATAACTCTTCCTTAGGGTTATTTATTCAAATTTCCTCTTGTCAGGACCAAGAGAGATCATTCCCATTACTATTCTCTTTGATTTTGTACCTCTTATGGAGAGTTACCTTCTCGTTAATGAAGAGAATCCCACTACTGCACTCCTTTTCAAGGAGAAGTGTTTATTCTCGGCTTCCAAAGCTGAAGAATTTGACAGATATCCAAACCGTTTTGTTATCTTGTGTAAAGGTTTGCTCGAAATCGGAAGATGCATCGAAATTCATCAAGGTGAGTTTCGTGGTTGTGGATAGTTTCCAAAAGTCACCTTTCAAGGTGTCTTCCCCTTGTTTAGCTAAGGAAGCGGGTTCAACCTTTAAGTCTTCCACGGATACGAAGTTGCATAGCTTCTTTAAATCTGGCGCTATCGGTTTATCAAGCGCCGTCAAGCTTGTGTATCTAGCTTTATTATCCTTTATGGTTATTATGGTTGTTTTGGCCTTTGAGCCTTTAGCTCGGGTGATGTCCGAAGCATTTTATTCCTATGTAAACGTTTAATTTTGAAATGAAACAATGGTGCACAAAAAAAAAAAACCCATGATTTTGTTGATGTAGACTATTTGAGAGACATAGTTTCTTTCTAATGCTTTGTTTGATAGTGAACATATTAGTATTTTGTTAGCATCTGGCATCGTTCGAATTTTTGAAACATAGATTTATTTGTTGAAGTGAAGTTTTTTTTATAAAATGTTATTATAATTATGAAAAAAAATTGTTATATCTACAATGGATACAACTCATAGAATTGAGATAATAGCAAAGTAACAATGGCACAAGATTGGCAAGAAGCTAGTGATAGAGATTACCATTAGGTGAGATGAGTGGTCAAAGTTCTCCTTGCTAAAACTTGAAAATATAAACCTCTGTGAGATAAAACTAGAATAAGAAAAAAGAGTACAAACATCTGACCACAACCTAAGGGAGTAGAAGATGAACTGCAAGAGTAACAACATGTCCAACAAGGGGGGATGTGATGAGAGATTAGTCAAGAAATGTGGGTATGCCAACGGTGAAGAAGGTTGTGATAAGGTGAGCTTGGGCCGTAGTGGAGACTGGTGATACGATTAATGATGCCTTGAGAGATCTGTTGACAAATGTGGGTTGAAGAATGATGTCTACAAGCATCAATATGACCATTTCTTTCCCACCAAATATGGTATATGGTTGGCTGGAAATTGAGCCTGAGGAGACTAGCATCGAGGCGGTTATGTGTTAGGTGACATATAGCACAAAACATTGCATCCCAATTCGGCGTAACATGGTGACGCAAGAGAGACGAGGTGAGCTACGACCAAATGGTGAACGTCTATGGACATGCAAAAAAGAGATGGTCCCAAGTTTCATCGGGTTCACCATAAAGCCAAGTTTCATCGGGTTCACCATAAAGGATGCATGCTTGGTGGTGTCCCAACGCCGAATTCTTTTACAGGTCGAGAGTCTGTCAAGAACAATAAGCCAGGAGATAAAAGTATAACAGGAAACATATTGTGAAAACCAAATAGAGGTAACCCAAGGAGGTTTTTGAGAAGATGGACCTGTTTTTTCCCAATTTGAGTGGATGAGAACCATGGCTTGAAATTGTTATCCCCGTGCTTCCATAGGGTTAAGTCAGGGCCTGAGATCGGTTGCGGAGGTGGTAGACTAATCAGCTGGTCATGAAGTTGTCATGAGTGCAGGATACGTGAGTGATGCAGAAGCTAACGATGCGCTAAAGCGGTAACCGCAATATGGACATGTTGAGGAACGTTAAGCTCCCGTAATCCTGATATACCGATAAGATCAATGAAAATACCCAAAGGGGACCAATTCTTATACCAAAATGAAGTGTGTCTGTTGACTGAGATGTGTTTTTAAATGAAATAGCTGCCTATTGTGCGAAGAGCTGTAAGAGAAGCATCCTTGAATGTTGATCCCCGAAGTAGAAATAAACGAATCCAATCAGCCCATAGGGAGCCGTTGTTAAAGTAAAAACGCCAAATAAGAGCCAAGGAGAAGACAATGGAAGTGTCTTCTTTAAAGCTACAAATACCCAACCCACCCGTATTTAGAAGCTTACAAAATTTCAACCATGCAAGCCTTGACATGTTAGGATTGGTTGGAAATATAGGACATATGAAACTACTACAGAGACTTTTAATCTAGCGAAGAAAAAGTTTTGGTAACTGAAACACTGATTGCCAGAAGTTACTACAACATACTTAATCAACTGTACGCGGCCTACAATATAGAGTAGCTTCGTCGACCGAGAACACGTATGTGTCTGGATTCGATCAAGAAGTAGTAAGTAGTCTTGGCGTGAGAGACATTTGGTGGTGAGAAGAAGTCTTAGGTAGTGGACCAGGAGTTTTTCATGACGAAAACCTAGGTGCATTGCGGAGGTTAGAATATCTGGGTAGGGCTGTCTTCAGAGGAAAACTCGTGATTTTTGCACATTAATTAGAAGACCAGAGGATCAACCGAACATCTCCATGACCTATAAAATACATGCTAGGGAAGAGGGTTTTCAGTCAGAGAAAACAATAATATCATCGACAAAGCATATATGGGTGAGACCATGTTCACGTCAGTGGGGATGGTATTCAAACAGGTCCGTGGAGGCTGCTACATCTAAAAGCTTTGACAAAACATTGTTATCTATAAAATAGAGGTAGGGTGATAGGGCACAACTTTGATGAATACCCTGAGAGCCCGGTAAATAACCAGCAGGCTCTCCGTTGATTGATATGCAGAATGTGGTAGTGGATAGACAAAGTCGAATCCAATGAATGAACTAAGCCGGGAAGTCCATAACATGCAAAACCAAAATGATAAAGTCCCAGTTAATAGTGCTAAAATCCATGAAGATTCTAGTTTTAAAGTAAAATAAGGAGATATTGAGGTTTTATGGTAATCCTTGACTAGCTCTATGGGTAGCATGACGTTCTTGAGCAGAAACGACCCTTAATGAAAGCACTTTAGTTTGGCGCAATGAAATCCAAAAGAAGAGGCTTCAAGTGGATTGCCAAGATCTTATAAATGACTTTTTAAATGATGTTACAGCAAGAGATGGACCGATAATTCTTGATGCTTTTTGGATGGTCTCCCTTCGGAATGAGAGAAACTAAAGTAGCGTTAACACTGTGCGGAAGGAAACGAAAAATCAAAAAACGATTGTATGACTGTAAGAAAATCATTCCAAATTATTGGCGAGACTGGTTTTAAAAAATAAGAAGTGTCACTATCTGGTCCCAAAGCTTTATTGGATGGCATGGAGAAGAACGTTGCTTTGATTTCGGTAGAAAAAATTGGGCAGCATAGAGTGGCAGCGGACTCAATATAGCATCTATAGGGAATGAGATCTTATAGGGACGGTGAGTGAATAAGGACGGGTATAACGTCTTGCTGAAGGAAATACTTAAAATGATCAATCGCATCAGCTTTAATGGCAGGTGAATCAGTGGGAAGTTTTCTAGTTTCGGTGACTATACGCTTGAGGGAATTTTTTTGAAGCCCGCGAGCTAGACACTCAATAGAAGAATCTAGTATTTTAGTCCCGTTAACCGAGCCATGTGATTCTTGATTATGTTTGTAGAAAATTTCCTTAGCTCTACCAAGAGTGTGACATTGATTCGCTTCTTCCTTCTCGGCTTCAAAAGTCATAGACGTTGGAGATAGTAAGGCTTGCTCTTGACTTGCACAAATTTTCTCATATGTAGCATGTGTATGGGCAGTGATATCACCGTAGGTGGAGGTGTTGAGTTGTTGGATATCGAGTTTTACATATTTGAGATGAAGATGTAGAAAGCGCAGAGCAACGCAAGATGGGAAAAATGTTGGACTTGAGTGCCACTAGGTACCTTGAACCTGCAAAACAATGTTTTATCAATCACATGATTATTAAACTTAAAAAGTTTACAGAGAGATTATCTTGGAATTGAGAAATGGACAACACAACAAGGATGATCTGAGACGTTGGCTTTAAAAACTGTGTAAGAGGCTGGATAAAAATCAGACCATTGGTCATTGATCAATGCTCTATCCAACTTTTTCCCAAAGCAATTCTCATCTCTCGGATTCCACCATGTATAGCGAGGACCAACATATGAGAGATCGATGAGGTCGTAGTGGGTGACAAACCTTTGGAAGTGCATCATGCCGAGTCCAAAACTAGTGTGATTGTTGGACTATTCATTTGCCGCTAGAATCTCATTGAAATCATCATAGATAAGCCAATGAATGGGGCTCGACCACACATGTGACGACTATGATAAAGATCACGCCAAAAAAGAACACGATCTCTTTGAAATTTAAATGCATAAACACATGAAACAAGAACAACGATCCCATACTCCAAAGTTACAAGAACTGTGATGACTTTGGTGGTAGCAAGGACCGGAGTAAAAATCATTCCATTTCTCTAACAAACCTAAATTATTCCAAGACTATTGGCGCTGTAGTTATGAATAGCATGCCAACTCGGCATCTAATCCTGCAAAATACGAAGGAAATTATAAATTTGAACGTGAGTTTTTAAAAGACAACCAAACTGAGGATTCGCTGCATGAATCCAGTGTCGAACAATGTTATGTTCACGAGGCTGATTGAATCTCCTAGTGTTCTAAACAAAGAAAGACATAACATTAGTGTATTCGGGAGGATAAGTTTGTTGGTGTTTTTGGGACTGCTGACTTTATATGTGTGCATGAGACACCAATTGTAGGTTGATCCATTGGTTTAGCTTTGATTCACCTGTCATATTGGGCGGCAGCGTTGGTCTCCTTAACATGTGTTGTCTTGGAGTATGAGATTTGACCTCCTTCCTTATCCTAATCTTCGTCTTTAAGATCCGAGAGGACGAAAAAACGAGATGAGGAGAAGGTTGGAGGAATAGGCTATTAAGATTGCTTTGGATGGTGATTGTGAATGTCTGCCTTGACGAGGTATAGTAGACCATTAGTTGGCTTCGTGAGTTTGATCTCGCCAGTTGGCGAGATAAATCGGAAAATTCATGTCACCATCTAGCGAGATGAATCAGAGGATTCGTTCATCTTACTAGTTGGCGAGGTGAATCAGAAAATTCGCATGCGTATTTCGTATCACTCCAAACAATCATCTCTCGTTTCGTATCATACCGAGTTTCCTTTTGGATTTTATGATGAAACTTGTAAAACTTATTCCTTTTGTACGATGACTTCATGCGGCTAGAGAGAGAATCTAGAAACCATTCCACATTAGTCAATCTTATAGAACGATGATGGATGGTGTCGATACTATCTCACTGACGTAATCGATATAATCTTTCCGCAAAGTCTTTGTTCTTCGATAAGAACCATAAAAATATCCTAAACTGTAGAACGGCCTAATGAGGCAGAAAACACAGAAACATCCCACTTACGATTCTAGATGATAATCGAGCCCAAGCACAATGATGGCCGAAGCTTGTCCTGCAAGCCAAGAAGAATTGGAAGAAATCCAGAAAAGAAAGATTTCCGTAGAAGAATAAACCGGAAAAAGAAGATTTCCACATAAGAATGGAAGGCGAAAAAGGAAGACGGATCAATCCTAAATCCTATATAAGAGAGATGAAGAAAAGGGTCACATACACGTTCAATTCTACACACATAAATACTTAGGCTTTAGACTATTTTTCCATACATTTAGGTCACTAAAGTCCAATTGAGGAATAATTTTATTCTTTACCAACCTCGTAATCCTTTCCTTGGAAATATGACTATATCTTTAATGCCACAAGTAAGCGAAATTTTTTATCATATGCACTACGTTCGATGCCTTGAGTTTCAAATTAAATAAGTATTCATAAAACTTTGCATTAAGATTGAACCGAAAAAGTGACTCAAATAAAATACTCTACCATAAAAGTAATCATTTCGGTACAATGAGATAACACCATATCCAATCTTAAAATCAAATATTAAATTGTCTAGTCTACTTATGGAAACAAGATTTCTAGCACATCCAGGTACATAGAGACACTTTTCAATATCCACATGATATTTAGTGTCTAAGATTAATATGTACGTCTCAATCCCTTCATTCGATTCCCTATGAACAAATACTGTTCAACTTCTCATATGGGCTGAACTGAATTAAATCTCTATTTATTATGAGACACATAAGTAGTAGCACCAGAATCTAACCACCAAGTATCAAACACTTCTATAAGGTTCAATTAAGAACAAACAAAACTTTGATATTTACTTTTCGAACAATCTTTCTCGAAATGTCACATGTCTTCCAAAACAAACACTTCCCTTCCTTTAGAATTTGACTTTTAGATCCTTTAAAGAACATCTTTTCTTTCGTTGTTTATTTTACTTGTTTCTCTTTATTGTTGCTGGTACTTTCAAGGCCTACGAGGTTAAAAACTTGGTCTTTCAACTTTTTCAATATCCCTTCCTCTTGAATGAGCATAGCCTTTAATTATGTAATTTATCTTTAATGGTGTTCTTATTTACTTGGAACCGGCTAAACACCATAAGAAGAGAATTCATAATGAATTGAACTAAAAATTTTTCATTAATCTCCATTCCCAAGGTCGATAACTTTGATGCCAATATAGGCATGTACGTCAGATGATCGTGGATTGGATGAGACCAGTTAGACATTTTCGTAGTCAGCTCACTCATAAAGTTTCCTACAACTGACTTGTCTGCGAAATGCGATTGTGAACACTCCTTAATTTTCTCTATAAATTTCTCTACTTTCTCTGTTTTAGGCATAGATGGCTTAACACTTTCCACCATCATCATCCTCATTAAGTTCAATCTTAGCATGTTAGATCTCTCCCAAGTCTCATAATGAGACCTTTCAGTTTTGGAGCTATCTTCTGTAATGGTTGAGGGTTCCTCATCTGTTAATATTGCAAGGGGCAATGCCATTATACCAATTGTAAACCGAATATGTTTGGATCACTCAACGTAGTTGTGCTTATTGAATTTCATGAGAGTTAGCGGATCCATACAAATTTGATGAAGCTACACATTTATACATGCTTAACCTATTAGTGATTTGAGACTTTTATACATATTCATTTACTAGATATTAAATTTTATAGCATGTTTTTAAGAAACATTTGGACAGTACTTAAACACAAACACATTCAGTAATGCGATTTTTTATATATACACTTTAATAATTAATTGAATCAAACATAAGTCAAATAAATATACTACCCTTCGGTATACATATTATTGACTATAATAAGAAACGATTAATCCTTTACATATTATTAATTATATTAAAAGGTCTAACTTTGGATGATCTTCTAGAATATAATTAGAAAAAAATAATTGGTCAATCATTACTTTAATGTCATTATAGCATCTTTAATAATGATCAATTAATAAAACTTATAATTTTAATGTTTATATGTAATATAACAAGGGTTAATTGGTGAGATATACTTAACTTAATGGAAATTAAGTAGATATACATATTTTTGTATAATTAGAAAGTTGGTAATAATATACCACTCATATCTCCTTCTTAGCCTTTGACCACATGTATTTTTCTTTATCTCTCTCCTTCATATCAAGTTCTCTTCTTTCTCTATATCCTTAATTTTTTTTTTTTTTTTGAATTCCATCATTTTTTTGGCAAATAAAAGCATGTAAGAAAATATTATAATCACAAAGTTATATAAAAAGAAATTTTTTTTTTTATGAATCTAACATGACTAACATTATTTAAAACGGGTATATATATATTTTAAATAGTGAATAGTAATTTTGTTTAATAAAATATAAACTCGGGAATAGTTGGACTACTAAACATAATAGTCGGACTACTTAAAAATATATATAAACCCAAAACCCGAAAATATAAACCCAAAACTCAAAATATAAACCCATAACCAGAAAATATAAACATAAAATTCCAAAATATAAACTCAAAACCCCAAAATATAAATCCAAAACCCAAAATAATAACTCTAAAACCAAAATATAAACCCTAAATCCAAAATCTAAACCCAAAACCCAAAAATATAAACTAAAACCCCCCAAAATATAAACCCAAAACCCAAAATAAAAATCCTAAACCCAAAATAAAAATCCTAAACCCAAAATATAAACCCTAATTCCAAAATATAAACCCTTACCCCAAAATATAAATTCTAAACCCTAAATATAAATTTCAATTGTCCATATATCTGAAGTAGTTAGTTTATTGACGAAAGGGATGGAAAAAAGAAACGAGTGAGAGAGAGAATGAGAGAAAGAGAGAGTGAGAGAAAAAGGAAAGAGAAAGAATAAAATTGTATTTTTGAAAAAGTGTAGATAGACTTAGGAGTTAGTTTCTTAATTGTAGACTATTTTATGTATATTTATTGCAATTCCCCATATGACAATGCCACTTCAGTAACTAACAGGTTGCATACAAAATAAAAATTGAACATTACTTTATGTAATAAGATTATTCTTTATTATATTATTAATTCATAATATAACGACTCTTATAAACAATATGCATGAGAAGCAATTTATATTATTACATAATACACTCATGTAATTCTAGAAACCACTTTACCATCATAAATTAATTGTAAAGAACACCATTAATGTTTAACCGTGAGATAAGAAAATTTAAATAATCACTTATAAGAACACCATCATAAACACGAGTTTTTTTCACGCCTCCACGAAGATGAGGAGAGGAAGGAATCAGATCTCTGGAATCCTAAATGATAGGGGAGAATGGTTAGACCAGGATGAGGCGATTGGGAGAGAAGCGATTGCCTACTTTCAAACTTTATTCACAACTTCAGAATTTGGTAATATCACTATTGCTCTGACTCCTCTCGAGTAACGAGTCACTGCAAAGATGAATAATCGGCTCTTACGTCCATTAGACCCATAAGATGTCAAATTGGCCCTGTTCTCAATGGGTCTGGAAAAGGCACTCGGCCCTGATGATGGTATGACATCTTTATTCTACCACCAGTACTGGCATATTGTTTGACCTGATCTAACTCATATGATTCAAAAGTTTATGACTCGAGGAATGTTAGAGAGTTCCCTGAATGAGACAAATATTTTCCTTATTCCTAGACTATTTTATGTATATTTATTGCAATTCCCCATATGACAATGCCACTTCGATAACTAACAGGTTGCATACAAAATAAAATTGAACATTTCTTTATGTAATAAGATTATTCTTTATTATATTATTAATTCATAATATAACGGCTCTTATAAACAATATGCATGAGAAGCAATTTATATTATTACATAATACACTCATGTAATACTAGAAACCACTTTACCATCATAAATTAATTGTAAAGAACAACATTAATGTTTAACCGTGAGATAAGAAAATTTTAAATCAATCACTTATAAGAACACCATCATAAATACGAATTTTTTTTCACACCTCCACGAAGATGAGGAGAGGAAGGAATCATGTCTCGGGAATCCTAAATGATAGGGGAGAATGGTTAGATCATGATGAGGCGATTGAGAGAGAAGCGAGTGCCTACTTTCAAACTTTATTCACAACTTCACAAGTTGGTAATATCACAATTGCTCTGGCTCCTCTCGAGTTACGAGTCACTGCAAAGACGAATAATCGGCTCTTACGTCCATTAGACCCATAAGAGGTCAAATTGGCCCTGTTCTCAATGGGGCCGGAAAAGGCACTCGGCCCTGATGGTATGACAGATTTATTCTACCAACGGTACTGGCACATTGTTGGACCCGATCTAACTCATATGATTCAAAAGTTTATGAATCGAGGAATGTTAGAGAGTTCCCTGAATGAGACAAATATTTTCTTTATTCCTAAGACAGAATGCCCTCAAGGAATGAAGGAATTTCGACCGATTAGTCTATGTAATGTAAGTTATAAGATTCTGTCTAAAGTGCTTTACCAACGTCTGCAGAAGATATTACCAAGTATCATATCGGAGACTCAATC
Organism: Iberis pinnata; assembly: GCA_900406425.1. Lineage (NCBI taxonomy): Eukaryota > Viridiplantae > Streptophyta > Magnoliopsida > Brassicales > Brassicaceae > Iberis > Iberis pinnata. The sequence goes on along the minus strand of OVBE01015827.1, from coordinate 1,186 downwards.
GGCTTTCGTTGCTGGACGATTGATTACTGATAATGTTTAGCACAAGAAGCTTTTCATGCATTATGTTCCCAGTATAGTTGTCGAAAGGGATTCATGGCTATAAAAACATATATCAGCAAAGCTTATGATCGAGTGAAGTGGGATTTCCTACGACTTCTATTGCGCAAACTTGGTTTTGCAGATACCTGGGTACAATGGATAATGACATGCGTTACTACGATATCTTATAGCGTGCTTCTAAATGGGTTGCCAAAAGGCCGAATAATTCCATCAAGAGGTTTACGGAAAGGGGATCCGCTTTATCCCTACCTGTTCATTTTATGTACGGAGGTACTCATCGCGAATTTACGACAAGCTGAAACAGCTGGCCGTTTGGACGGAACACGGATGGCGAAGACTTATCCACCTGTGTCCCACCTTTTGTTTGCTGATGATAGCTTATTCTTTTGTCGAGCTACGTTAGCACAATGTCAAGAAGTAGAGAATATTCTACGATTATACGGACATGCTTCAGGTTAACGCATTAATTTTGAGAAATCAATATTTATATTTGGAAAAGCATTCCCGGTTCAGGACCGGTGGCTCCTAAAAAAACGATTAGCTATTTATGTTGAAGGTGGTCGGGGTAAGTACTTAGGTATACCTGAACAACTACAAGGATCGAAAGCTACAGGTGCTTATTTAAGCTCTTGTAAACCTTCAAGCTAATAATTAAGAGAAGAATTTCTTCTTATTACTTCATTTTCGTCACTCTCTTTCTCTCAAACTGTTCTTGATGTTTTTCATCATATTCTTCTGAAATTTAACACTTAAAACTATTAAAATGCAGAGACATCAACTCCCCCAAACTAAATCATTGCTTGCCCTCAAGCAAGTAATTCAGAAGCCTAGAAGAGAACTTTGAAAGTGGGAACCCAGAACCAAAATATGCTGGCAAAACAGGTAATATCAGTGTGTAGGTTACTAATTCTAGAATGCAATCCTAATCTCATCCTACTTAAAAACTTTAGCCAAATACTCATCACAGTTTATCATATATTAGTTCCAACCTCCACAGTGCATTCAAATTCATTTACCCATTTAACATTCATTAATCAGAAACCATGGATCAAGTCATGCATGTTCATTAAAATCATTTGGCTAAGGGACTGGTTAAGGGATAAAAATGACCCCTTTATGCATTGGC
>OVBE01015826.1:384-11257 GCA_900406425.1 Iberis pinnata | reverse complement strand
GGGTAGAACGGTTTATCCATAACCGTACATGTAGTTAGTTGAAAAATTCGTTCATGCACATGAATTGGGCTGATGATAACTGTCAGGATACGTTTATTTTTGAATTTTCATACTCACACTACAAAGTCTTCTCTTATATAAATGCGTTGACCATTACGACATAAAATATTTTGTTAACGGAATGATTTGTACGATGACGGGGACAATATACTAGTGTTTCCAAGAAACGTTGTTGTTAAAAAACTTAAAACAAAAATTTTTATGTCAATAAGACATCATTCTACTCATTAAAATGACAACGACATGTGGAGTTTAACCCAATTAATTGAGTATAACGATATTGTTCTTTTTAAAAAATATCATTTTAATTTTGTTAGATGGCAACGTTTCTTTTAGATACCAGTATATTATACATATCATAATTTGAGTCACCCCTGTTAACATATGAGTTCACACCGTAAAAGACAATGCATTTATAAGAGAAGACTTTGTAACGGGGTATGAAAATTTAAAAATTAAAGAATGCAAATTGTAAACAGCACGGTCCACATATGCGAGAACGTATTTTCCAGGTAGCTATATGTGTGGTCACGAATAAACCATTCTCCCTAATGCCAAGTAAATGTTACACAGTAAAAGTTGACGATGTCATTGAGTTAGGTGTTTGGTTTGGTTATTTAGAATTGTTTTCTGTTAGATTAGTTAATATGTTTAGAAAAAATTATAATTTTAAAATGTTTAAACATCATATTATCGTTAATATTATAACTTTTGTATTTTTGGAAAATATTTTTATTTTTTAAAATATTAATTTATAATTTTTAGTTAATATTATGTTTTTATATTTTTGGAAAATATTATTTTAAAAAATTTTAAAACTTTAGTTTATTATTTTAGAAAATATTTTGATTTTAATATTTTTGTAAAAAGTAATTATTTTAATACTTTTTGTAAAAATATAACAATTTTTAATTGCTTAAATTATTTTAAAATTTTAACTTATGATTCTTAGTTTATGATTTTTATATATTAATAATTTAAACATAGTGTATAATTTAAAATAATTTTTATATTTAAATGTAGGGGCATTCTCAAAAATACCACCAAAAACTAAGTTTATTCCAAAAATATCACACACTCTTAAAAGTTCCAAAAATACCAAAAAATGTTTTTGTTCCAAAAATACCACAAAAATTGAAATAGCTTTAAAACTTCAAATTTAAATCATAAAACCCCAAAACCAAATCCTACCCCCTTTAAAATTAAAACCTAAACTCTATTTAGTGAACCCAAACCCAAAATTTTAAATTATAAATTCTTAAAATTCATTTTTTATATTTGTGGTATTTTTAGAACATTTGAAAGTATGTGGTATTTTTGGAACTTTTGGGAGTGTGTGGTATTTGTGAAATTTGAACTTTTTTATGGTATTTCAAGGAATTCCTCTTACATGTATTGTAAACGATTTCTTAGAAATTAATAATTTATATTAAGGATTTCTAGAATCGGGGACGTGGGTCTTCTAGTGCTTCCGGAAGTCATGGCCGGTCTACGACTCCGAACAGCCATAACTCGCTTGCTTCTCTGTGACCGTATGAGTTTTACTCTATGGGTGTGGCTCCAGCGGCACCACGCCATATGACGACCAGGATTTTATCTCGCAGGCTAGGTAGGACGTTCCACCGAGACTACATCCTCGTTGTCCCTCTGGTACAATATGATTAGTTTTTTAACTAATTTATTTGAATATGAGCTTCAATTTACATATTTCAGTAATAATGCAAATTATTTGTAGGTTCGAAGTTTTAGAGAACAGAAAATAGAGCTTTTCCTAGATCATCCTTATTCAATTATTAACGAGAATAAAATCTTGTAATATCTGTCTTGACTTAACGATATCTTCAACATTCATAACCATATGTATGATGTTGTCAAAAACAGGTTTGATTTCATAACCATTTTCACCAACTTCAAAAGTCTTATGTGGTTCGACATGTCGTATATGCTCAGATAAAACTTATTCACTAGTAAAACATTGAAGTGGATTTTCGTTCAATGTGTGCTTTCCCTTCGGTAATCCATCGATAATTTATGACAGATTATCGATGGATTTAATTCTCTATGTTTTAGAAAGTGTGGATAAACACATGGGCGGTTCTAGACTAAAACTCGTAAGCAAGAGCTTTAAGCGCCAAAGTTTATATAAATGTTTAGGACACCAAATTTATTAGAAACACTTTGGTATCGTGGTTGAATACATCAAATTTAGGGTATCAAATTTTAACTATGCTTTAAACGCTATTTAGATCTGGACCGATACTGGATAAACATCATTTTCTATTCGTTGATAATAGCTGAAGGTATAGTGACAAGAAATGGTGTCGATAATGGCATGAATTATAGTAGCAAATTGGCTTGTATTGTAATCCATACAACTATATATTTAATCATGATTTACATTGAATTTTGGTTTGAGCTTTGGTGTATTACATCAAATCCTTAGGCTGAGATCTTTCAAGCAAAATATAAAGTTGTGACCAAAACTGCAAATTGAACCCTAAAAATTATAGAATGGGAACCTCTAATTGACTAGTTGAGTAGTTTTTTAGAGGGGGCTTATTTTATAACACTATAACAAACTTTTTGTATAAAGCTACATGCTCAGCTCTAATCTCTGTAATGGTAAGTTTCTATGGAATGCAGTAGCAGAAAAATGTAAAATCCTTGATCAAATGGAATTATTGTGTTTATCCAGAGCTCAAGAGAGAATGAGGTTCAGAGAAATATAATGTTTCAACCAAGCAGGGTCGGTCCTGAGATTTTAAAAAATTTTAAAGGCCGCAAGCTACAATGGAAAAATAGGTCAAAATTGTACAATTTTTAAAAAAATGGACCGTTTTCTTAACTAAAATTTTTAAATTGAAAAAGTGGCCGCAAGCGCATGCTTGGGCTCAGGAACGGCTCTGCAACCAAGCCTTGCTAGGAGCCTAGGAAAGTAAGTGTGAAAAATCTATCCCAACCTTAACAGTTTTGTGCTGCTTTTATCTGAAGTAGATATGATAGGCTCAAGATTTTAATCATAAATCTATATTGCAGATTGCAGATCACTATAGCATAGAAAATAGTCGATTTCAAAGAGACTAGACGATACATTTTCAGTTTTAGATCGAATGAAGCTATACATAATAAAAAGGTTGTTTGTCATTGAGTTTAAGCAATAACGATAAAATTAAAAGAAAGTAAATCAATAAATTAAGATGTCAAGCATTAGGGAATTCCACATATATTCAAGTTTAAAAGTCAAGGTTAACATGTAAGATTTTCTTTACAAATATTTCTCAACATGAAAGACATATATAGATTAATTTTCTCTCAGAGTATTAAACACTATGTTCGAATTATCACAAACAAACTTTCACCGTATCTAGCTGATTCGACCATGCATTAATGTTCATATTCAATAAGTTCATTGACATTTACTCATCTAAACTATATCAGATCTCTAAACTAAATCTTTTTGCGTTTATCAATCTAATATCAATAAATTAGTTAGCTACTCTAATTCATACATTAAGAACAAGGCTAAACTAAGAACCTAACAATTTTAATCACTTATGTAAGACCCTAATTATCAAATATGGTTTCCTTGGGAAACCCTAAAACCTAAATAGGGAACTGCTCAGACATGGAACCTGGAACAGAAAAGATAATCAAAGAAAACATAATTGAAATCAATAAGCAAAAACCCAAATTGTATAAATAAAAGATAGAGTGCATAATTCTTCTCCAAAATACAAGGTTCATAATTCGTCTCTCTGTAAAAGCTCTGAGGATCTAAAAAAGGCGTAAAAGAATAAAACCAAGCCTAAGGCTTTTACAGTTGAAAAGAAATGAAATAAAAATAAGGAAAATTGCATATAGGCTTGAAGACGGTCTTGTAATTTGACTTTTATTTCATTCTTCTCGGGCGTAGGGATCGATCGATCTCCATAGAGATTGATCAGGCATTGTATAAAGTGAGATCGATCGTTCTTCTTTTGGATTTATCGATCTTCTGATCTATAAAATTCCAGGGACTTTGGCTGGATCGATCTCAGGGAGATCGATCTTTCTCTTGGTTTGTAGTCATGCCAATATGAGGATTTTGATCCATCTTCTTAGAGATCGATCCCTCCTTCTTCGCCCTTGGTCATTTTGCATCTGAAACGTCTTGGAATATATTCTTTTCTAACAAAGCAAACCGAACACTTAGAATCCTGAAAATATACCAAATATAAAAGGAAAAAATAGGATAATTCCAAATAGCAAGTATAAATACCTACTATAAGGCATTAAAACCGAGTAATATCAAGAAACTACCCTATCATTGAATTACTACAAGCCTCAAAAGGTACAAGACCCTCCTTTGTGTGAAGGATTATTTTACATGGAATGAAGTTATTGTTGAAAGGTATGGAGAACAAAAATGGTGATGGTAGATGATATCACTCGGTTTTAATACCTTATTGTGGGTATTTATACTTGCTGTTTGGCATTATTCGAGTGTCTTCCTTGTGTTTTGATGTATTTATAGGATTTTTAGGTGTTTGGAACGTTCTAGAGAAAAAGGATGGTTTTTAGAATATTTTAGGTGCAAACGGACAAAACGAAGATGGACGGATTGATCCAAACTGAAGAATGATTGATCCATAGAAGCACATATAAAGAGATCGATCGATCTAGTCCAGGATCGATCAATCCAGGTCCCTGGAAACTTACTTAGGATCAGATAGGTCGATCCTATCTTGGATCGATCGATCCTGGAGAAAGAAGAACGACGGATCGATCGAGCCTTCCATGGATCGATCGTTCCCTTTACCCGAGCCAGATTGAAAATAACCAAAAATACGCAACTATCCTCAAGATTTTTCCTTATTGGATTTGGTTTTTCTTATTTTATTTTAGACTATAAAAGCCTTAGGTTTAGGTTTTTTTTCTTTGTAGACACACATGCACACTTTTAGAATTCAAAGCTTTACAGAGAGAGACAGATTCCATCCTTGTATTTGGAGAAGAATTATGAACTCTTCTATTTTAATTTATTGATTCCTTTTTTTTATAAGCTTTTCTCAATGATGATTGTTGATTGCTTAGCTATGTCTGAGTAGTCGCCTTGTTAGGTTTTAGGGGTTTCACAGGGAAACCAGGTTTGATTATTAGGTGATAGACTCAGGTTTTAATCCTATTTCTACACTGCATAGAAAGATCTTTATAGTATAGATAGGGTCGATTTTCACAAAGACCATATTGCACGGCTTTCAGTTAAACGTTCGATTCTAGCTAAGACGATAATAAAAAGGTTGTTCGGATTTTAAGCGATTGTAAATTAAAAGACAGTAAATTAAAACAGTTGTAAGCAATTAACAACAGCGCTAGGCGTTAGAAAATTCCACAGGTTATCACGTTTGAAGTTCAGGTTAACATGCAAGATTTTATAATAAAAATAGTTCTCAACTCAAAAGACAATAATAGACTAATCTTCTCCCAGATTCTTAGATCTATATGCTTGAATCACTAAAGAAAAACTCCTGCCGTTTTAGATAATTCAATCATGTATTGATTTCAGAATCGATATGTTCATAAGCATCAAAGACAATACCCCCGCAAGCAGAGACACTTACTCATCTAGACTAAGTAAGGTTTCTAAATCAAATCCCTTTGTTTTAATTAACCTAATATCATGAACTAGGTGATTAGGCTAATTCAAACATTGATAACAAATCTAGACTAAGAACCTAACAATTTAAATCCATTATGTCAAACCCTAACTATCAAACCTCGTTTCCCTGGAAAACCCCTAAACCCTAACAAGGTGACTACTCAGACATAACTAAGCAATCAACAAACATCATTATTGAGAATAGCATAATCAAAAACGAAATTGAATTGAAAATAAAAGATATAGTTTAGAAATCTTCTCTAAATACAGGTTTGGGATCTCTTCTCTCTGAAAAAGCTTTGAATCCTAAAAGTTGTGATTAATGTCTTCTGAAAATAAAACCAGCCAAAAGGCTTTTATAGTCAAAAATAAAATAAGGAAAACCAAATCCAATAAGGAAAACTCTTGATAGGTCTTGAGGATGAATGCGTCTTTCTGGTTATTTCCAAGCTGGTTCGAGCAAGGGGAGCGATCGATCCAGGTAGGGATAGATCAATACATCGTTATGTTTTCTCTGAGATCGATTGATCCAAGGTGAGATCAATCGATATATTTTTACGTAGGTCTCCGGGAGCTTTGGATCTATCAATCCAGGCAGGGATCAATCGATCTCTTCGCATGTGCTTCTATGGTTGATCATTCTTCGGTTTAGATCGATCCAACCGTCTTCGTTTATTCATTTGCACATGAAATCTTCTGAAAACCATCATTTTCTCCATAACGTCCCAAACACCTAAAATGCTAAAAATACACCAAAAACACGAGGAAAACACTCGAATGATGCCAAATAACAAGTATAAATACCCACTATAAGGCATCAAAACCGAGTGATATCATTACGGTTTGACATCTTGGATAGAATTTGTTAGGTTTTAGTCTAGATTTATTTCTAATGCTTGAGTTATCTTGATTGTGCCTTTTAAGTTTTACTTAGCGTCTAGTCTTAGATTCTTTTTATTTATCAGTTTTAATCTCGTTCTTTCTTTTCCTCTAGATTTCAAAAAATAAATCCCCCTCAAGACAACAAGGTCGAATCAATGATAAAGGAGATTTTAGAAAGCCAGCAACGTTCCGAAAAGAACTTGAATGTAAAGCTTGACAGCATGTATAATGATTTGAACAATAAGTTTGAAACATTGTCAAATCATGTTTAGAAATTGGTTTTGCAAGTGGCTCAAACCTCAGAAGCAGTCAAGAGACAAGATGGCGTTTTTCCTGGGAAAGTGGAAGACAACCAAAAAGGCTACTGCAAAGCCATAAATTCAGGTACTGGAAAGAAGAATGTTGAATCTGAAAATTATGCAGTTGTTAGAAGCTTCGGAAATGATGTAGGAAAATAGATTGATCGATCCCCTAAGGGATCGATTGATCCAGTTATCCGTAGAAATATAGAGACATTAGATCGATCGATCCGCATAATTGGATCGATCAATCCGCATAATTGGATCAATCGATCCGCATAATTGGATCGATCGATCCAGGGGAAAAAATGTCTCCAGGAAAAAATATCGATCTATCCACATTGGATCGATCGATCCATAGGACAAGATCTTGGAAAAGATCAAGATCGAACGATCCCCTCTCGGATCGATCGATCCCCCCCCTGCAGACTGCTGAAATTTCTGAACAACTAAAAGAACTCGAGATTGAATGCTCAGAAGAGCCTGATACTTCTGAAGAGCTGGTGTACTATGATTGAGTTTCTAACCAGATAATTCCACTAAGAATACATCCAAAGCTACAAGATCCTGGCGAATTCTTAGTTCCTGTCAAGGTCAAAGGAGTGATCTCTCTACGATACAGGAGCTAACGTTAACGTCATGTCCAAGATTGTTGCTGAGAAGTTGGGACTCAAAGGAATTAAACCATCAGGGCTAGCTTTTACACTAGCTAAAAACTCTGTCATATCCTCAAACGGATTGATCTCCAATGTGATGGTTCAAGCCGGAGATTGTGTTATCCCGCTCGACTTCCATGTCATAGATACTGAGGGAAATCAGGATTTGATGGTTAGGGTTTGGCATTATGAATTTGAATTATTAGGTTCTTAGTCTAGATCTGATATTATTGCTTGAATTAGCAATAACCTAGTCTAGATGAGTAAGTGTCTCTGCTTGCAGAAGTATTTTCTTTGATTCTTATGAACATATCAAATATGAATTCATTGCATGATTGAATTGTTTAAACACGGCAGGAGTTTGTATTTGGGTAGTTCGATTATAGGGGTCTGATACTTCGGGAGGAGATTAGCCTATCATTGTCTTTTGAGTTGAGAATCAGTTTCATTAATAAAACTTGCATGTCAACCTAACTTCAAACCTGATAACCTGTGAAATTCCCTAATGCCTAGCGTTTTTTCTAATTGCTTAAAAATCGTTTTAATTTACTGTCTTTAATTATTGTCTTAGAATCAAACACTACTTCTTATTACCGTCTTAGCTAGAAACGACAGTCTAACTGAAAGTCGCACAATCTGGTCTCTGAGGAATTTGACCATTTACAATACTACAAAGATCTGTTTTCTGCAGTGTAGATTTAAAACGGTTTTAAAAGCAATCAAATAAATATGTGCCAAATGTGAAAAACCAAATTATACAAGTTAATGTATAGAATATATATCGTAATAAATAACTTATTTATTTGAGAAAATTACTATGAGTGCCATAAAATGGACCACTAATTACCCGAGATGTCATAATGTCCTATAATTTCGGACACTACCATATTGGGACGATGTAAAAGACTATTATATTCCCCCTTTTTCGGCTGAGAAACGCGCGCCTAGGGGGATAAATTCAAATTTAAAGTTTTTAAGAAATCAACAGTAACATCTCTTGTCAACTCCATCACTTTTCCCCATTACTCTCACCCATCTTACCATCTCGAAAAATCTCATTCTCTATCTTCACTTTTCGTCTCCCTTCTTCATTTCTCTCTCTAAATCTCTGATTTTTTCTCTCTAATTCACTCAATTTCATCTTCATACTAACAATGTCTGCATCTACCATCCGACGGAAATCGCTTCGAAAGAGGAATCGAGATTCTGAACATGCATTGGAGGATCTAATGACCGACGCCGTCCAAGACGGAGGACCGAAAGATGTCGTCTTCGACCCTTCAAAACTTCATCCCAAGTTGTTCGCGATGGATCGCTACCCTCCAAGTGGCCGTATTAATTCGTATTCAAAGCCGGAGTTCCTTTTAGACATTGTCGAAGCCCTAAAAGGTACACCGGATCTTGAGTACCTAAAAGATTCATGTTTTGGTCCCCTGCTCGAACTACGAGTCCAAAAGTCATCTCTGTCTGGAAAACTAGTCCACCAGATGCTCTGTAGATCATTAATCACTTTGAAAAGACACGAAATATGGTTCGTCTTTGGTGGACAGCCTTTCAGATTCTCCCTTCGTGAGTTTGGCATAGCCACTGGTCGTCCTTGTGGTAAGTATCCAGATCCACAAGAGCTTAGCAGAATGCAAAACCCGACTGACCCGAGGAAACCATTTTGGAGCGTTCTATTTCCCGGTGAGGACGAGAACATAACCATAAAAGATGTCGTGGACATGCTGAAGGCGGATTGTCTACTAGATCAGTGGGACCGAATGCCATAGTCAGAGAAGGCTCGCCCTTCTTGTAATTGTTGAAGGGGTCCTTCTATGGAGCAAGCAGCATGTGCGTGCAAATTCCCCTGTTGCAGAGATGATGAAGTATCTCGGGAAGTTTGAGTCATATCCATGGGGTAGGGACTGCTTCGGTCTTACTATCAGAATGCTTAAGCTTGGTGAGAGGGTTAAAAATGTTAAGGTATTGGAAGGAAAATTTGAGCAGTTCCATACTACTGCACACGGCTTTCCTCTTCGCTTCCAATTGTTTTTTTTTTTTAAGCTATTCCAGAGTTTGAGAGGTTTCTACCAGACCTCGATGATCACAGCACATTTACTACTAAAGATGTTGAAAGTCTCTCTTCTCTGAAACTGTTTCACAACTCCACAATAATGGATGTTGAGAATATGGACAATGTAAGTGATTTCAGTTTAGTGCATTATGTTGTCTGTTCATACTTGTCTACCAATGTATAACTGTAAATGTTGTTTTCCCCATGATGCAGTTGCATATCAATCCTTATCTTGAAGACACAGAAAGTGTAATGGACGAAAATGTTAATGAATGGGACGACGAAGTCGTAGACACGACAGTAGAGTACCTTGAAGGTTTGATCGGTGAAAACTTCAAGTTTAATAAGACCATGTGGTTAGGTGGGAACACCAAGTGGCCTTTGATAGTTGACGAGAAGAAGCTGAAGGCTAAAGCAACTAAACCAAAGGGAAATGTCAAACGAGCCCATAGACCATATACCAATATCACAGATGATGATGGACAAGAAAGTCGATTAGTTGATTTAGAAGTTGTATACGAGCACATGGAAGCTCAGAATGCTGCCCGTGATGCGGATATGAAGAAGTACCTTGAGAACATGAAGAAGTCCATGATGGACGAGATGGTGGATAAGATTATAAGTGAGCTACGACAGCCTCGCATTAATCAAGGAAAGACTATACGTCTGAAAGAGACCCATTCGGAAGCTCTAGGTAGCAGTTCCGAGAAGACAACATCAAACAGATTGCCGAAGACAGGAGAAGAGAACTTGGTAGACAACACAACGAGGGACCACAATATCAAAGACCAGGCGGAGTTTGTGCAGAATGCAAACATCATAGCCAACCTTACCAAATCAATACGGTCGATAGGGGACAATATTGAGATTCACAGAGAGAGTTGTCCTCCTGATGCTATTAATGTTGGAGGCGTATCAAAACATATGGGAGAAGCAACTGAGGTAATCGTACAAAAAGAAAAACACGTTCTGATTATAATCATCCCATGGTTTGCTTGTTATTTGATGTTTTGCATTTTACATCGCATGATAAAATCCCAAAGAAAGCAGTACAACAATCTGGTACTATGCAAGTTCAATTGTTGGCGCCTCACTTGTCTTTCAGGCGGCCAGTAAAGTTACCGCTGGGTACGTCTTCGGAAGAGGAGACTTCGTCTGACGCCTATATCATATTATTTTTGGTAAGTGTACTCCATCTTGTCTTCTAATCATATGTCTGTATTTATCAGGATGAAGACGAGGATGCGGTGGACCGGTTAACCAAGGACAATAAAGATCAACA
>OVBE01015825.1:0-11258 GCA_900406425.1 Iberis pinnata | reverse complement strand
AGAAAATGACAAGAAATGTTATGTAAAAATCCTAAAATTCTAGTGTTATCAATGACTACTCTCTTTTCTCCTACACACGCAATGGTATTGAGCTTTTCTTACTTATTTACATTGATGATCTTCTCTTGTGCGGTAATGATCGTCTTATGCTTGAAAATTTCAAGACATACTTAGGTTCTTGCTTCTCCATGAAAGATTTAGGTCACCTAAAATACTTTCTCGATATTTAAGTCAGTCGCGGGAAAGACACTAATTTTTTCTCAACGAAAATATACTTTAGACATTCTTTCAGAAACCGATCTCCTTAGTTCTAAGCCTGCCGTGACACCATTGTTAACAAATCATCAACTTGCTACTTGTGACAGTCCACCATTGTCAGATCCTACACCATATTGCAAACTTTTGGGCTGCCTCATCTACTGCTTAATACCCATCTTGCGCTCTCCTACTCGGTCCATTTGTTATCTCAATTTATGCAGGAACCGAAAGAAGCTCATTGGGATGCCGTCCTTCAACTTTTTCAGTTCTTAAAAGGTTCACCAGGACAAGGTATTCTTGTTCATTTCGATCCTGATCTCATTCTTTCGTTTTATTGTGACTCAGAATTGTCGTCTTGTCCCTTGACTTGACGCTCCTTGAGCGCATTTGTCATCATGTTGGATGGTTTCCTAATTTCTTGGAAAACTAATAAACAAAAAATTGTCTCTTACTCTTCCGTTTAAGCATAATCAAACTACGCCCACTTTTCTCCATTGTGAAAGTAAAGCAGCTATACATATCGCAGCCAATCATGTCTTCCATGAACGCACAAAGCATATTTGAAATGATTGTCATGCAGTATGTGATGCAGTTCGTGATGGTATTATCGAGAAAAAGCATATACGTACTGATGCTCAAATCGTAGGCATTCTCACCAAGTCTCTTGGTCGTCAACCTTTTCAGAAGTTAATTTTCAAGTTGGGAGTTTAATACGCTCGCTCTCCAACGTGAGGGGGAGTAGTAGGATATGTCCATATATCATTATGGATTTGTTCATATATAGTTTTATATCTATATTTCTATGAGTGTAGGAGATTTTATCTTATCACTTAAGTTAGGTTTCACAATATGTTCTTATATAAATAGAGGTTCTCTCATTATTAATAAAATTAAGTCATTGTGTTATAAAAGTCTAAAGATGTCAATCTAAACTGGGGGTTATTAACACAGTAAAACATAGATATATCGTATTTGGTTTAAGCTATTAAGAGTTGGTTGATTTGTAACATTAAAATATACATAAACTAAACGGTTAAACAAAAAGTCAAAAACATGTAAAAGTCAACAAAATTAAACAAATTCAACAAAAAAATTAAGTTTTAAATTAAAATAAAAAAATACAAGGCCAATGGATCTAGGTAATTGACATGAGAGACTAATAAAACTCTAATGCTTAAGACAAACAATGATTGCTAATCATTGGTCTAAAATTTTCAAATAAAGATGAATTTATTTTCATGGCAATAATAATTTTTTTTCTAATCATGCAAGTAACACCATGTCTTAGCAAATCACACAAACAAAAAGTAGTAGAGAAATAAATTGTCATTGTCATTGTGTTATTTATCGGTTAATCTTGGGACAACTGAAGATTACATTTATCACGGTTGATTGGCCTATTTTGTTTACATATTTGGATGAATTAGAAAGCATGAAAGACAAGTTTTCTTACTGTTCCTTTCTTGAATAATGTGCTTGACACATACAAAAGATGATTGTTTAGCCTAAATTGCAAGATTATGTTTTTTTTTTTTGTCATTCAAGATTATGTTTTGGATCATTCTAAGTAATCATTTTTATACAAAAAGAGATAATTTGGCGAGAAAATCTTTATGAGATATTGAAATTGATGCATTCTCTCTTTTGCGAGTACTACATCTTTTTAGTCATTATTAACCTCTAATTATTCTCGCTTTCCTCTTTTGTTTATTGATATATATTACTAAATTTTAGTAAAATTTTGCAGCAATATTAGGGTATAAAATGGATACAAATTTTTTCTATGCATTTTATGTGATCAAGATTCTATTTGATATGGTCTGCCAAGGAACTGTTGACTGTCTTGCTTACGCTTATGTGGTATATTATATTTCTCTACACCATGATATTGTTAAATGATAATTTTCTCTTATTCTTGAAGAAATTTTGAAAATTATTTTGTTAAATTATTTTCCAGGCCAAAAATATTTATGGGAGAAAAAGAATATCGATGTTTGGAGTTATAGCAGGTGTCAACTCAATTTCTAGGGTTTGTGCGACATTGACAGCTCGTTTTCTATCCGTATTTTTTATTTTTAAGGTATTGTATAAACTAACTAACAAGGATATAACAAAATAGAAGCTCAAACGATGATCAAATTATCATATAGATTCGTAACATTATACATATGTATGTTGGTTAGGTTTCAGCTATATCGTTTCTCATTGGCTTGGTATACATGAGAGTTTTCGTAGAAGAAACATTACATGATGATGGTGATGATGATAGTGATTTCAGAATGCTATCGGAACCTATTCTTAAAGACGCACCAACTAACACACATGGCTTTAAGGCTAAGCATTCATCTTTGAAAGATATGGTCAATTTAATGAAGAATAGGTATGTAAAAAGACCAACATAAATATATATATATATATATATATATATTATATAATTTATGTTAAATGACCAATATGAGTTGCTATAACACAGCACAATATTCGTTCAAGTTTTGGTTGTGACATTCTTTGCTAACTTTTCACAAAGTGGAATGGGGTCTGCTTTCATGGTATTTCTTATATCCACTTTTTTTACATTAACTTTAGTTAAATAGTCTTTTGGTTTACAAAATAATATATCTACAATAATACAGTATTTTCTAAAAGCTCGTTTTGGGTTCAACAAAAACGACTTTGCTGAGCTATTTCTGCTGGTTTCAGTTATTGGCTCTGTATCCCAGGTAATTAGTTATACATAAACATCGTTGTTTATCATCCGAAGATATGTTTTTGATCATAGACCTGTGTTATTGAGTTACTTTGTGTTTTCTCAGCTTTTTGTATTGCCAATATTGATTTCTGCCATTGGAGAACGTAGAGTGTTATCAACTGGGCTTCTTATGGAATTTTTTAATGTAAACATTCTAATGTTAATTAATTTATTTTTAATTAATCTCTACATTAAACAAATTAATGTGCCTAACCATGATATAATTTGATCATTGTGTTTGTCTTGTAGGCAGCACTTCTTAGTGTTTCATGGGCAGCATGGGTGAGTCATTTAAACTAAATTAATAATGTTTGACAAGTTGCTGAAATTAAAATAGTGTTTATAAAGTAACTCATATATATATATATATATATGCTAAACTTCCACGAAATTAACGAAATTTTTTTAAAAAATATAAACTCAGTTTTGAATAAATATATTTAATTCATATAAGATATGAAACTTAGTCGATAATACTGCGAGTATTATGATGCTGAATCCATATCCATATATATATAACAATGTAGGTGCCTTATGCTGCCACGGCGCTTATACCTGGAGTCATGTTTATAATGCCATCGGTAAGATTTTTCTAGTTTAATAATGGTGTTTGTTGTTTATTATTTACTTAATCAGAAGCTTAATTTGGTTATAGGTTTGTGGTATTGCCTCAAAACAAGTTGGATCTGGTGAACAGGTAATATTTACTATATATTTAAAGGAATTTTGTTTTCTGAAAAACCTTTTGTTTGTAAATAAATATTTGATACTCCACTAAAAAATAATTGTTAATCATATCTTATATATAAATTAGTTAAAAGTTACAGCAATAAATTACATATGTAAAAATAATCTATTACATATCTTTACAATGATTTTTCCTTGTATCTGTAAAGATATTTTCCCTTATTTAATACAATATATTGAATTAAAAATAAATAATTTAGGGGTCGCTAAAATTATAAACAATAAAAAAGAGGGTTGCATTTTACAATAAATTTTTTTTATAAAATTAAATTCTCAAGTATTATTCATCATGATACATAAATCAAGTTAATACATATTTTTATTAAATATATTTAAGGACATTTTCAAATGTTCAATAAAAAATAAGTAATAACATACGTTATTACATTTTCTTTTATATAATCACATATATAGTCTTTTATTAATAAGTATCGTTGGCACTTTTTTACTATAAGATACAATTAAATAAAAAAAAACATATTTTGTCAAAATTTTACTTTGATATTATTTTAGGACAATATTATTGTTCTTCAAAAAAATTTGGATCCTATTAAATTAATATTTCCTTACTATTGCAGGGTAAGGTCCAAGGATGCATATCTGCGGTGAAGTCATTTGCAGAGGTTATTGCTCCATTTATATATAGTCCATTAACAGGTACGTAAACACATGAGATTAGACTTTGATCATCATTCATTACAATATTATAAAGTGTTTAACACAACACAAATTTGTGTTTCACATAGCTTTGTTTCTCTCCGATAATGCACCTTTCTATTTCCCTGGATTTAGCCTTCTATGTGTCGCTTTATCATTGGTATTATTTTGTCCATGATCCATTATAA
This sequence comes from Iberis pinnata, assembly GCA_900406425.1. Lineage (NCBI taxonomy): Eukaryota > Viridiplantae > Streptophyta > Magnoliopsida > Brassicales > Brassicaceae > Iberis > Iberis pinnata. The sequence goes on along the minus strand of OVBE01015825.1, from coordinate 6,659 downwards.
CTATATTGATTGTATATGTATTAATTATGCATGACTAACAATTTTTTTTATATGAAAACAGATGATTGGATTCTTTGTGAGTCTCATGATAAAAGATGTTTCTTCTCCGTCTATTAACAATAAGATCATCAACACTTCCAACGAAGAAGCTTGACAAAAATTAGATGTTCAAGAAAAGTATAGGGACAACAATTATCTGGCGTACCTATAAATTTTACTCAAATTTCTTTTAAGTTTTATGATAGGTTTCATACACCGGAAAATTTGTAACGAATTTCCAACCAAATGATAATACGATAAAAACTAATTTGTTTAGAAACGATCACATTTTCACTACAAGAAAACAAGGGATTTGATGGAAATTTATGACGGGAAAAATCCGTCAGAAAAAAGTGACGGAAGTAGTGACCGTCAGAAATTTTTGACGGGTCTATGTCCGTCAGAAATCCGTCAGAAATCCGTCATAAATTCCGTCAATAAATTTGCCCGATGTAAACCATCCGTTGTTAGCCGTTACCAACATATATATTTGATATTTCTGACGGATTTATCCGTTAGAAATCCTTAAGAAAATTTTCTATATAACCAGAACACCTCCTATCATTATTTCACAAAAAAATTCACAAAAATAGTTATAAAATGTCTACTCCTCCTTTTTTCGATCGTGGGTGGATGGTGAGAGGATTAATCCAGAGACAAATCTTTTGAATGAGGTGCGAATGGTGTGATGGAATTCATGGAATTAGCGTGTCGACTACCTCGGGGCAACAGTCGTAAATTAACATGTCCATGTTCTTTATGTCGGAATAATCATCATGTTAGGATAGACATAGTTTGGAATCACTTGTATATGAATTCTTTTTTGGCCGAGTTATAAGGTTTGGTACTTACATGGAGAACGACCTGATATTCTTGCTAGTAGTAGCGGTAGCATTTCAGTGACATATAGGATAGAGGAATCTAGAACGAAATTAGATGTTGGGGCAGCTACGGTTCAAATGGTTAATGATGTTTATAGAGAAAACATAGAGACGGCTCAGGTTTCTTATGAAGAACCAAACTTAGAAGCACAACAGTTTTTTTATATGTTAGCCACTGCGAATCGGCCATTATATAGTGGATGTAAAGATGGTCATTCACCGTTATCATCTGCGAGTAGGTTGATGGGTATTAAAGATGGATTATAACTTGCCTGAGGATGCAGTTGACGCAATAGCAAAGATGATGAGGGATATCTTGCCAGAGGATAACAATGCTCCAGGATCATATTACAAGATACAAAACCTTGTGTCGGGACTTGGATTGACTTACCAGGTTATAGACGTGTGCATCGACAACTGTATGATTTATTGGAGACGTGATGAAACCCGAACTCGATGTCGATGATGTCGAAAACCAAGGTATAAAGATACAAGAGGTAGAGTTTCAGTACCATAAAAGGGATGTGGTATTTGCCACTAACAGATAGGTTGAAGAGGTTGTATCAATATGCGCGAACAACTGCTGCAATGAGATGGCATGCAGAGCATAGATTTGGTGGAGAGATTACACATCCTTCTGATGCAGAAGCTTGGCATCATTTTCAGGCTACATATCTGGATTTTGCAAGCGAGACACATAATGTCTATCTTGGATTAAGTACATATGGTTGTAGACAATTTGGGAAGCATGGTAGACAGTATTCTCTATTGCCGGTCATCGTCACACCTTATAATTTTCTGCCATTATTGTGAATGAACCGAGAGTTTCTATTTCTCTATGTTCTTGTACTAGGGCCGGAACATCCAAAACGATCGATTGATGTGTTTCTACAACCATTGATATACGAGTTGCAGATGTTATGGGATTATGGAGAACAAGTGTATGACGTGTCTTTACAACATAATTTTAAGATGCGTGCGGTTCTTATGTGGACTATAAACGATTTCCCAGCGTATGGGATGCTATCTGGATGGACAACACATGGGAAACTAGCTTTTCCATATTGTAACGACAACATTGATTCCTTCCAGATGAAGAATGGATGAAATACTTGTTGGTTTGATTGTCATAGACGGTTTTTGCCCCCGACTCATCCATATCGTCGATCTACTTCATTATTCATGAAGAAGAGATATGTTGACGCTCCACCGCCTGAATTAAATGGCAGATAGCTATTAACACAAATGAAAGATTATGGTGTTGAAATGACCAATAATGCAAACTTCGGTGGGAATGGACACGTAAATGTTGAGTGGAGTGGTATAAACCATAGTATGCACAAGAAAAGCATATTTTGGGAGTTGCCTACTGGAAAACCCATTTTTGAGATATAACCTAGATGTGATGCACATAGAGAAGAACTTCTTCGAAAACATTATGAGCACGATGCTTAATGTCCAAGGGAAGACGAAAGACAATTTCAAGTCTAGGTTAGACTTCGCGGATATTTGTTCTCGTCCTCAGCTTCACATTATAGATGATGGAGTTTGTCCAATTCCTGCATTTAGATTTTCTAATAATGCAAAGTCTAAGTTCTTCGACTGGATTATTCATAGAGTCTAATTCCCCGATTNTCAAATTCCCCGATGGATACGCCTCCAATTTGAGAAATTGTATTGATATCGGAGAAGGAAAATTCATTGGGATGAAGAGCCACAATTGTCATGTTGTTATGCAACGACTTCTCCCTTTTGCATTTGAGCATCTCCTGCCGAAAGATGTCCATGAAGCCATCGCAGGTATAAATGTAGTCATATGTGTATTTTACTTATAAGTTATAAATTTGTTTTACTTATTAAGTTATTTGCATGTACAGCGGTTGGGGCATTTTTCCACGAAATTAGCCGAAGAACACTTACCGCATATGGTATTTCCATGTTACAGAGGAGTATACCAGTGATCCTTTGCGACTTAGAGTAGATTTTCCCACCGTCTTTCTTTGACGTATGGAACATCTAACGATTCACCTTCCACGTGAAGCATCACTTGGTGGCCCGGTTCAACATCGGTGGATGTATCCTTTTGAGAGGTACATGTTCCACCTGAAGAAGGTCAAAAATCTTAGTAGAGTCGAGGGGTCTATTGTGGCACACATCATCAATGAAGAAGCCGCTAATTTTGCAGAATATTACTTTCAAAGAGATGTGTCAACGAGAAGCCATAGAACAAGTCGATATGACGATGATGGATAACATCCTTCGTATTCTACCTATGTCCCGAGTTTGTTCCAACAAATTGGGTGACTTAACGGAAAAGGTAAGACTCGAAAACTTAATGCGGCTGAGTGTAAACACCTACATACGTACATCCTTAGCAATTGTGAATATATGTTGGAATACGAAAGGTAAACATAAATAATACATTTCAGTTTTGGTTATTTTTTCGTGTATATAACTTGTGTATCTTAAAATCTTGTAGGATCTACATGGCAATGGTTCGTAGTTACTTCCCAAACAAGTCTGAAGCTGAAATAGAATCTCATAAAAAAAAGAGTATTACAAGTGGCTACAATTTTTTGTAAGTTATTGTTTAATTTCTGTTAACGAAAACATTTTTCCACATCTTAAAACCTTTTATATTTCTATATGTTTACAGATTCGAGAGGAAACATATAGCGGGAAAATGTTTCCCACCTGGTTGCTTGAAATCGTGAGAGGTCCGAACAACATTGTTACCTCGTACCCAAGATATTGCACTAGAGGATTCGCATTCAAGGTTCACGAATTGGGTAGGGATATGACAACATTAGACCATGGCATTTCGTGTACTTCCGGAGATGTTGTGTACTATGGAATTCTTCGAGAGATATTGGAGGTCAGATACTCAGGGATGTTGAACAAGTGATGTGTTGTCTTTATTTGTGATTGGTATGATCCAACTAATGGTAGAGGTGTCAAAGTAGACAAGTTTGGCGTAACTTCGATAAAATCGTGCAGAAAACTTGGGAAATATGACCCTTTTATTCTTACTTCACAAGAAGATCATGTACAATTTTAATTAATATTGTCTTCATTCAATAAAACATACTAATCTTCAACATATGTGCATGTATCATACATTAGGTACCAACTCATCTCAGCTAGGAATGATCATTGGATAACGGCGACACAAATCAATCCTAGAAGAATGACAGAAGGGGTTTATGACCATGAACCACTATAGCCAATCGGAAATGGTTCACTTGATGAGATTCAACCTTCTATGGCCGTAAATCTTGTGGTGGACTTCACTATGTTCGGTGATTTAGACATCGGCATACATGACGTGGACGAGGAGTCCGGCGAAGAATTTCAGGACGACACGGATTCATCTCCTTCAGATTACTCGTCATCCGCAGAGTACTTTATGATTTTCTCTTTGTTTTTTATATATTTTGTTGTTATTCATTTTTTTAAAAAAAATTTCTATTTTATGACGGATTTAGGGTTATCCGTCAAAAATTAGGTTTTTAATTTTTTATAACTATTTTTTTAAATTTCTGACGGAATTTATGACGGATTACCCTAAATCCATCATAAATTTCGTCAAAATAGTCATATTTGGGGGTTTGGGGGTTAGAAACCATTCGTTTCGAGTGTGGGTCTGAAACCATAATGAAACTTCGAAGTAATGAAACTTCAAAACATGGACATTGTTATTTTGTTAAGTTATTACTACAATATGATCACATATGTGTTTCCATATGTTCACATATGTAACCCTAATCACAAAAAAAAATCCAAACCCTAAACAAGTCCTTAAACCATAGATTCATATTTCTGACGGGTTTTTTGACGGACTGCATAAAACCCGTCATAAATTTCTGATGGGTTTTAAAATCCATCATAAATTTCTGACGGGACTATTCTGTCAGAAATAAGGTCCGTCAGAAAACCCGTCAGAAATTTTTGACGGAGATGGGGATTTGTTGCGTTTCGAATTACCAAAAATTTCATAAACACGCGAAATTAAATTTTTTCGATTTTTGACGGGTTTTATGACGGATTTGCCCATCAAAAATTGATTATATCTAACAAACCAGACAATTTCTTCTTCATTTTGCACGCGAAAACAACTAAAAAATCACAAAATCCTCTCAAATTAAGCATCAATCCATGGTTCCAGTGCGCAACCAAAACTCCACGTAAGTATATTAGGTAGTTTTAAGTATTTTTGGAAGTTTTTAGTTGATTTAAACGGTTTGTTTAGGAGATTTAAGTAGTTTAGGAATATGGATTGTTTTTGCAATGCTTTTGAGATTTTGATAACAATATGTGTTTTGTTAGATTTAGAAATGTTTATGGTTTAATTGTATGTGTTATATGAAATTTAGAAATGTTTAGGGTTGACTGAAATGTAAAAATGTTTAGGGTTTGTGATTTTGTGAAATTTATAAATGTTTGTGGTTTAGGGTTTGTGAAATTTAGAAATGTTTGTGGTTTATGATTTTTTGAAATTTAGAAAATTTTAGGGTTTAGGGTTTGTGATTTTGTGAAATTGTTGGTTTGTGATTTTGTGGTTTAGGGTTTAGAAATATATTTAAATTTATATTTATTATAAATTTATATATTTTCAAATATAATTATGATATTTATAAAATTTAGATATAGAATACTATAATTATATAAATAATAATACAAAATCCTAAAAATTCATATAATTATTAAAATAATAAAAATTTTGAATGACCGTAATTCTAGTAATTACGGTTATTTTCAATATCAGGATGGGACTTTTCGTGATACGCGGGAGTCGGGATCGTCATCTACAGTCCCGGCCACACCGTCCTTGGCGCAGTTGGGTTTTGTTACACCCCAGCCTTTTCTGGATCCGTCTTGTTTGGAAGGTATGATGTGGTTTCCCGCCTCGGACAACAGGATCACGAAGTGCATCACGAAACTGATGCACAACCTTCTACGCCATTCCTACCCGAGGTTTAATGATATGTCTCCAGATGATCGCGCACATTGGTTTTACTGCTTCGCGGTAAGAATCTTATTTTCTATGCTTCTAATAACACTTGAATTTCAGGATTTTTACATATCATTTCTTGTTACTTTCTAGTTCTTTAGGATTGCATTTGACATGTTTATAGTTGATTTTTGCAAGTTTGTAATTTTTATAAAGTTTTGCATTAGATTTGCATTTGCATGCATTTTGGAGATTTTTCAGGACTTTCAGGAGTTTTCAGGAAAAATTCAGAAAACATCACCAAGTTATTGCAAACTTCGGGACAAGCTGCGTTTTCAACTAAATGACCAAGCTGCATTTTCACCATGGGATCGATCTCAGTTCAAGACCAAGATCGATCTGCTTTCCCTTTTCCATTGATCTCAGCTCTGCTCAGGATCGATCTCACTCTGCTTAGGATCGATCTCACTCTGCTCAGGATCGATCTCACTCTGCTCAAGATCGATCTCATTGTTAGTGCAATTTCAGTTCGATCCACTTTCATGGTTCAGTTCGATCCACACTCACTCAACAAGATCGATCTCAGATGAAACTTCAAGACAAGATCGATCTAAAACTTCAAGAAGAGATCGATCTCATCCCATCTCATTTCAGATCGATCCCATTTAGAAGCAATGAGATCGATCCCCATTCATTGCAAAATCCATCCCATTTCACTTCAGTAATTCCATATCGATCCATATCTCCACTTCAGCTTACCATCGATCTGCAATCTCATTGCCAAGATC
>OVBE01015824.1:0-11259 GCA_900406425.1 Iberis pinnata | reverse complement strand
CTTTCTCTCAAACTGTTCTTGATGTTTTTCATCATATTCTTCTGAAATTTAACAGTTAGAAGGTTCAATAGCCTAATTAAAACCATAAGTTAAAGATAGAGATAGAGTGGGAGTTTTGTTGAAGTCTTGAAGCACATATAGATCCTCCTTGGTTCCTCCCATACCAAGTAGAGCATTAGTCTTAATATCCTGAAACCAAACTTCATTAGGACCAAAGATGACATTGCAATGTAAATTATTAGTCACACGTTTAATAAAAATTAGGTTTGATGTGAAGGATGGCATAAATAAGGCCTTGTTGTTCTTATTAAACCGTTTCAGATTTCCTACTCCTCTTATAGGTATCCTATCACTGTTGGCAATTATCACATTCCCTAAAGCTGGTTCTATGTTCTCTATAAGACTAGAATTACTAATCATGTGGTGGGAGGCACCCGAATCTAGTATAAGGCATTCATCAGTATGTTGATCATGGAAAGAGTGACCAACAACATTACCCAACATGTTACCAGCCTTAGAAGAATCTTTGAGAGCCTTGATCAAGGCATCAAAGTCCTTCTTGCTCACATATTCTTCCTCCTTCCTTGTTGGGACAGATTTGTAAGTGACTAAGGCTTTGGAATTGGTTCAATCTTCAGCTCCTTGATGTGAAATTCCCCCTTCGTCACCATCCATCTCTTGGGCATAATTTGACCTTGACCCATTGAACTTTGGCTTAGAACCATTCCCATTCCTTGTTGGCCTTAAATGGGGATGAAGGAACCATCACTTATTCTTGGTGTGACCATTCTTCTTACAATGCTCACAAGTCAGGTTCAGTTTCTTATCTTCCCCTTTATAGAACCCTTGTTTGGCAGCCCCTACATCTTTGGTAACTGAGTTTGCCATGATTAAATCCTTCTTTTCATTGAACAAGCCATGAGTTCTTTGTTCTCTTTGGATTTGAGCACATACATCTTCCAGAGTCCCATATTTATCCGCCCTTAGTATGTGCTTCACCAAATCTTCGTAGTTGCCATTGAGATTGAGTAAGAGACCAAAGACCTTGTCTTGCTCTTTTCTTGCACTTAGAACCGTAGGATCAAGTGAGAAAGGCTGGAGCATTTCCAACTCAGCCCAAAGTGCTCTATACTTCCCAAAGTATGTATTGAAGTCCATGTCTTCTTGTTTGAGATATGTCATGGCCTTCTTTACTTCATATACCCTACGGAGGTTGGATACATTTCTGAATACCCTATTGAGGGTATCCCATAGTTCCTTTGAGGTTTCCACAGTAGGAGTAGGCATCCAAAAGAGAGGGACTAAGAGAGGTTTGCATTGCACACAGAACCATTTGGTCTTCTTGAAACCACTTTTCTTCTTCGGTGATGTCTTCCTCTTCTTCATCCTCTTTCTTGGCCTCATCCTCCTCATCTTTACCTTCTACTTTTCCTTTGCTCCTGTCTTTGGATTTCTTCTTCTGTATTTGTTTTTCTTTGGAGGTGGACTGGTCATTAGAATGTGGTTCACTAGACCTTTACCTCCAAGGAATATCCTTAGAGTGCTTTCCCATAGTAAGTAATTTATACCCTTTAGAATCACAGGAACACAAAGATTCTTCTGATTATCCATGAGAAAGATCCAATCTTTTGAGTAAAAACCATAAATTTTCTGTCTTTGAGAGTGGAACTTGATAAAGCTTCAAATGTTTAAGAGAGAGCTTCAACTTTTATGAGTAGAACTTAAGAAAGATTCAATATTTTGTGAGTGAGAGTGAAAAACAGAAACTGAACTGAGAGAAAATGAGAGACAATGTAAGAAAATAAGAGATTGTGCGGAAGATTAAAGGTATTAGGAGCTTCATGCTTTGATACCATGTAAGAAATGAAGCTCAATCCATGGTGGATCAAGCTTGAGAGAGATGAAGATTAAGAGAGAAAAGAGAAATTAGTTTCTGGTTTTTAACTTTTTCTCATGTATTTCAACAAAGGCCATTACAGCATATTTATAGAGTATTCACTTATCTATTTGAATTAACCTAGTCTTTATACATTTGACCAGTTGTAAAATACTCATAAATGAAGGGAAAGGGGGACATAATGGGTCTGGTGCAGACCTGAACTTGTGAGACAGTGACAGGTCCTAGGAAAGCTGAACTGGATCCCAATGCAGCTATATGTGACCCTTTTGTCTTGTATAAACTCCAACAGCTCCATTAGATATTTTGGCTCCAAGAATAAGTTATAAAAGCTTCTAAAAGGTTTTATCTTTGCTTGATCATTTCATAAATACTTCAGCATATGTGCATTATCCATTTAGTCTTTAGAAGATCAAATGTAGACTTATACTCTTCAATGAACAGATTGTTGTTCTTGGTCTTCATCCTTTATTTAATTATCAAAGCTTAACACCTTAAGCTTCAATTAATAACACCCTTGACACTCTTTGCATCAAGCTTACTCCTTTGATCACCTGGAATCAACACAAAACACACACCTCCAAAGACTTTTAGATGACTTAAAGATGGTTTAGTTTTATTAAGAACTTCAAAGGGGGAGAGGTCTTTTAGGATTTGCGTTGGGGTTCTATTGATTAGATATCAAGCCAACATAACCGCATCTCCCCAAAACCTCTTTGGAAAATTTGCATGAAACATCATTGATCTTGATATCTCCATGAGATGCCTATTCTTCCTCTCGACCACTCCATTCTGTTGAGGGGTATATGGACAACTCATTTTGTGTACTATGCCATGTTTTGCAAGATTTTCTTGAACGTATTGCTAGTGTATTCGCCTCCATTGTTGGATCTAAAAATTTAAATTTTTGAGTTAAAATGATTAGTCACATAAGATTGGAAATTCACAAATGCATCAAATACTCTATCTTTGGATGGAAGTAATGTGATCCATATATATTTAGACTTCTCATCTATGAAAGTAACAAAGTATTTATGGTTTTCCCTAGACACACAAGGTGAAGTCCAAACATCCAAGTGTATAAGGTCAAAAACAGTTTTCATAGATTGAGATAGATTTAGGGAAAACCGACTTGCAATTTTTACCCAATATGCATGCTTCACAATTATTATTCACAAAGGAAATGTTTGGTAACATAAGTTTAAGGGCCCTCTCATGAGGGTGGCCTAATCTCGCATGCCAAAGAACACTACTAGAAGGTTCAACATAAGTAGTAAAGATAGAAGATAAAAGAGATAGAGAAGGAGGTTTCTTGAAGTCTTCTAGCACATATAGGTCCTCTTTAGTTCCTCCCTTACTAAGGACCTCTTGAGTCTTAATATCCTGAAACCAAACATCATTAGGCCCAAAAGTGACATTACACTGAAAATCATTTGTAATACGTTTGATAAATATCAAGTTTGAGGTGAAAGAAGGCATGAAAAAGGCTCTAGATTCTCTGTTAAACAATTTCAAATTGCCTATGCCCCTTATGGGAACCTTATCTCCATTCGCAATTACCACATTACCTAAGGCAGGTTCTATGTTCTGAATCAATTTAACATTGGCAACCATGTGGTGTGAGGAACCCGAGTCTAACACTAAGCATTCATCATTATATTGAGCATTAAGAGAGTTACCGACGACATTACCAATCATGTTACCAGATTTTGTAGCCTCCTTTCAGGCCTTGATCAAGGCCTCCAAGTCGCTTTTGCTTACACACTCCTCGGCATTGGTGGTTGCGGATGATGCCTTGTAGGATACTAGAACCTTTGAGTTGTTTCTTTCTTCACTGGTTTGACTAGAGCCTCCTCCATCCTCTGTTTTCTCTGGAGCAATATTTGACCTTGTCCCATTCTGCTTCGGGTTAAAGTTGTTTCCATTCCTTGTAGGCCTCAAATGCGGATGCAAAAACCAGGACTTGTCCTTAGAGTGGCCTTGCTTCTTGCAATTCTCACACACCAAGTTGGACTTATTCTCGTCCCCTTTGTGAAATCCTTGATTAGCCGAAGCTATCACACTTTTTTTTGCAATTACTAACTCTTTCTTGCCATTGAACAGTCCTTGAGTCCCTTGCCCTCTTTGGATTTGAGAGCACACATCTTCTAGTGAACCAAGCTTTGTGGCCCGAAGAATGTGCTTCACTAGGTCCTTGTATCCACCATTGAGGTTGAGTAGAAGGCTAAAGATCTTATCTTGTTCCCTTCTCTCACTCAAGATGGTAGGATCTAAGGTAAAGGGTTGCAACATCTCAAGTTCTGCCCATAACGCCCGGAACTTGCCAAAGTAAGTATTAAACTCCATATCTTCTTGCTTGAGTTTGTTTATCGCCTTCTTGACTTCATATACATGACTTAGATTCGATATGTTACCAAAACTTTGGCAAGAGTCTCCCAAAGATCCTTAGGAGTCTCACAATATGAGTAGGCCTCAAGCAAAGATGGGTCTAACGAAGTTTGCATGAAGCTGAGGACCATGTGGTCCGCTTGGAACCATTTCTCCTCTTCCTTGGCCATGTCATTTTCTTCATCTTCAATGTCTTCTTCGACTTCTTTATCATCTTTTTCTTCACCGTCATCGTCGGTGTCTTTCTTAGAAGCTTTCTTTGGCTTTTTCTTCAAGGTTGGACCGGTTTTCACAATGTGACTCCGTAGTCCTTTACCACCAAGAAAGATCTTGATGGTTCTTGCCCAAAGGAGATAGTTTATTCCTTTGAGTACTACTGGAACTCCAAGATTCTTTTGAAGATCCATGAGAAAAGACTCGAACTTTAGAGAATAGAATAGTGAGAATAGTGAGATTTAGAGAATAAAGTGACCGAGATAATCAAGAGTTTTCGGAAGAATGTGAGGTAAACAGGAGCAAACGCTCTAATACCATGAAAATTTAAGAGATTAAGAAGCTCAATCCATGGTGGATTGAGTAGAGATTGAGAGAGAATAGAAGAAAGATCGAAACTTTTGTTTAAAGATTGAAACTTTTCTTCTTATTATCAAAGTCAGCGTTTACATCATTTATATAGGAGGGAACCTTAAACATACCTAATATGGTAAGTTTAAGGTTCGATGAATGGTAAAAGGTGAAAATAAACAAGTAAAAGCATAAAGCATCCACACGTTTTCTCGGTTGTATGGATAGTGGTCCCAACGGTAGGCCACGTGCGCGTGTGAATGGAATCTTAGAGATACTCGACCAAATCTTCTCCAACGGCTATAATTCTTCTTCTGGATCCTTCCTATATTGGAATAGTTGGCTTATACTTGAAATGGTAGAAGGACCACATGATCTGGCCGAGACTTGACGTGCGCCTCGTTTGATCGAGCCAGACTTTGATTCATGTGCATCCATCTGATCCGCGTGTTTCCCTTTGATACTTGGCTTACACGCTAGGCCATATGCGCACATTACTCATGTCCGGCCTTGTTTCACACACATGGCATGTATGAACCATGTGCGTATCATTCCATCTTAGCCTAGTCTTCATCCTGGCCTAATGTCCTGATCCCGATATTGCGCGTGGTTCCGATGGTCTTGATACTCCGTGATTTGGCCTGATAGACTCTAGGCCTTGGCTCAACTTCTTGCCTGGCCCGATACCGCATATCTCGCACTTGGCTTGATATGTCTTGCATGTTCTGGCCCGATGGACCCAATATAGCCTATTCTGACCTTGGCTCGATATAACTTCTATAGCTTGGCCCGATAGACCTGATACCGTATATTTCGGCTTAGGCTTGATATGTCTCGCTTTTCTTGACCCGATAGACTCGATATCCGCATGGTCGATGATCCTTTCCCGACTTGGCCTAGTTTAGGCCAAGTCGACCCATTCTCAGTCTTTTGACATGTTTAGGCTTCCTTTTTCCTTTTATAGTTCATGAATACTTTTCCTTTGCCGTTTTTAAGTTTTGGCCGAGTGATTACCAAAACTCAACATTCTGCCCTAGAATGGTTAACATGCTAACATTGTTTGATTAGGCTAGATCGGTTCTTAGTTTGATCTTAAATGGTTTTCCTATCATCTGGTTCATGTAAGCATGTTTAGACTAGTTCTGGTTTGTTTGCTTATCACCTAGAATTATCCTGGCCAATGAATATGTATGCATAAGTTTGAGTTGTCTAAGTCTTTAAATTAGATTTAGAACAGGGCCTGCTATTTCCTTTTTAATTAGGTGCCTCATGTTTCATTGGTGCAAAGTGCTCTTAATTGCTTGATGTCTTGATATTTTCAATTTACTTATTAGTTTTAAGTCCTTAGGCTAAAATGTATTAGGATGTCTAATCTTTTAGCTTATGTTTCTTTAATGTTTGCAATTTCTCTATAAGTATTAACTATGTGATAAGTAATGGTTCCTATTCTTGACATTTGATCTGTTGTTTAAATCCTTGATGTGTAGATCACTTCCCGACGTTAACCATGAAGGGGGGGGGGGGAAAGAATGTTCATGATCAAGGTATGGAAGTGTGGAACTAAAAAAGATGGATCAAAGGAAGTGTGATAAGGCTAAAGGAACCACGAATAGAAGGTTCAAAAGTGAGTCAAGCAGTTTCATATTGTTAGGCTCATGAAGGGGCTGAATAAAGTCTCAAGAGAAAAAATGATGTGTGATGTGAAGAGCATCATGAAGAGGATTCATGAGGAATCCAAAAGAAAGTGATTTGAAGAGCATCATGAAGAGGATTCATGAGGAATCCAAAAGAAATGATGTGAAGAGCATCATGAAGAGGCCTCAAAGAAGGTCCAAATAGTTGTAAGAAGGATAGAATCCCATAGAGTTGAGTCAACTAAAGGTTCAAGAAGGACAGTGCGGTTAGAGCCTCATGAGGATGAATCATCCAATTGCAGAAAAGAAGAATCAAGTCAAGAACTTAAAAGACCTCAATAAGGTGATTATCCAAGGTTAAGAGCCTTATAATNAGGACAGTGCGGTTAGAGCCTCATGAGGATGAATCATCCAATTGCAGAAAAGAAGAATTCAAGTCAAGAACTTAAAAGACCTCAATAAGGTGATTATCCAAGGTTAAGAGCCTTATAATGAGACTTAGAAGTTTAGGAGTCCAAGAGTCTGCCATTTGGAAGGATCAAGCAATGCATTGCATGTGAAGATCCCCTTTTATGAAATGGACATAATGTATATATGTGCACTCCAAGGCACCTTCAGATCAGACCATGAGGGTGATTGACACAAATGAAGATGTTCTGGACCCTATACTCAAGAAAGAACAATCTCCAAGTGGATTCACCTGAATCAAAGATCAGATGAAGGAGATACAAGCATTCTAAATTGAAGAAGACAGAAGAAAACTATCTCGGACATAGGTCCAATATTTTGAACATTACATACAAAACAGGAAGAAAACATTTATGAACTTAATTATTCTGAAAACTAGACTCAGCAATGAGTCTACAGAAAGTAGAATCGACTCTACAGACCTTATGGTCAAGAAGTTATGGTATGTTTAAGACATATATTCTAAGATAGGAAAATTGGATTAAAAGACCCAAAAAAGGTATGAGCTAGTAGAAGAAGATATGTATCACTTGAAGATATTTGAAGTAGTCTCACGAATGAAGATAATGGAAAGAGACAAGTTCAAATGAAAAGGAACTTGGCCATTTTGAAGAATTCCCAAATCATAGGATCTATACTCTTTTTCCCTTGGTATGCTTTTATCCCATGAGGTTTTACATATCAAGGTTTTTAATGACGTAGGTTCCAAGCTTAACCAATTCACATTGAGTTAAGCTTGAGGGGTAGTATTTAGCTGAAGATCTCATAGTAATTTATCCTATAGAGAATAATGAATAAAGCGCCAGAGTAGTCAGTTTACTTAAAGAACATATTACTTAAGAAGAAGTAGTCAGACCACTGGGTGGCAGATAACTTAAGAAGAAAGAAATAGTCAGTCTACTTGGTGCACCTTTCTATTGAGAAGAATAATAAAGATCAAGGTTATACACAAACATTGGACATAATTGAAGTGATCTTACATTAGAAGATCAAAATCAGATTTAGTTGTGTTACACCATGCTTAATCTGTTAATTAGAGTGAAGGCATAAGATAAACTTCAAGAAGTGTTCTAGAAGCAATATATACGTTGGAACATCAAAGGTAAGGAGTAAAAGGATGATTCTAGCATTAATTACAAGTCTGGCACAAATCAGATTATGTCTGCTTCACCCTTTTATCCAGTAGTTTACTTTGTGGTCTAGTACACTCTTTTATCTTGTGTATAATAGACTCACCTTGTATATATTATATTAGGTTGTATGTTCTCATATTGAATTAACCAAGAGAGATTTATTCTTCTCTCTAGGGATTTTTGAATTCCCCTCTCTCCCTCACTTGTTCTTCATCGTTTACACACAAATGCTTTAATTCTCTCTATTCTAACACTTCATACTCTTATTCTTTAATTCTGGTTACTAAACTTACTCTCATACTTGGATACTAAATCATTTCGGTTCTTATTCTCAATTCTGGTAACTTGATGATTATTGAGTGTTCTTCTTTATAATCTTTAATCTTCAAATTCTAACACTAGTGAACCAAGCTTTGTGGCCCGGAGGATATGCTTCACTAGATCCTTGTATCCACCATTGAGATTAAGTAGAATGCTAAAGATCTTATCTTGTTCCCTTCTCTCGTTCAATATGGTAGGATATAGTGTAAAGGGTTGCAACATCGCAAGTTCTGCCCATAGGGCCCGAAACTTTCCAAAGTAAGTATTGAATTCCATATCGTCTTGTTTGAGCTCATTTATCACCTTCTTTACTTCATAGACATGGCTTAGATTTGATACGTTTCCAAACACTTTGTGAAGGGTCTCCCAAAGGTCTTTAGGAGTCTCACAATATGAGTAAGCCTCAAGCAAAGATGGATCTAAGGAAGTTTGCATGAAGCCGAGGACCATTTGGTCCTCTTGGAACCATTTATCCTCTTCCTCGGCCATGTCTTCTTCTTCATCTTCTTTGTCTTCTTCGACCTCTTTGCCATCTTTTTCATATTTTTCTTCACCGTCATCATCGGTGTCTTTCTTAGAAGCTTTCTTCGGCTTCTTCTTCAAAGTTGGACCGGTCTTCACAATGTGATTCCATAGCCCTTTACCACCAAGAAAGATCTTGATGGTTCTTGCCCAAAGGAGATAGTTTATCCCTTTGAGTACCACTGGAATTCCAAGATTCTTTTGAAGATCCATGAGAAAAGATTCTAATTTTAGAGAATGATATAGTGAGAATAGTAAGATTAGATAATAGAGTAACCGAGAGAATCAAGAGTTTGCAGGAGAATGTGAGGTAAACGGGAGCAAACTCTCTGATACCATGAAATTTTGAGAGATTATGAAGCTCAATCCATGGTGGATTAAGTATAGATTGAGAGAGACTATAAGAAATATTGAAATTTTGGTAAAGATTAAAACTTTCTTCTTATTAAAATAAAGTTGGCGCTTTACAACATATTTATAAGGGGATCCTTAAAAATACATAATATGGTAAGTTTTAGGTTCGTAAAATGGTGAAAAAGTAAAAGCAATCTAGTAAAAGCATAAAGCAACCACACATTTTCTCGGTTGTACGGATAGTGGTCCAACGGTATGCCACACGCGCGTGTGAATGGTATCTTTGAGATACTCGACCAAGTCTGCTCCAACGGCTATAATTATTCTTCTGGATCCTTCCTTAATTCGAATAGCTGGCTTAGACTTGAAGTGGTTGAAGGATCACATGATTTGGCCGAGACTTGAAGTAAATATTGTTTCTCGATGGTTATCGAGAAACTGCACATTGCCGGTAAGGTCTGCGCATTGTTTGATCGAGCCAGACTTTGATCCATGCGCATTCATCCGTTCTGCGTGTTTCCCTCTTGATACTTTGCTCACACGCTAGTCCGTATGCGTGTATTACTCAAGTCTGACCTTGTTCCGTATGCATGGCCTGTATTAACCATGTGCGTATCATTCCGTCTTGGCCTAGTCTTCATCTCGGCCTAATGTTCTGATTTGATATTGCGCATTGTCCCAGTGGTCTTGTTTCACCGTATTTTGGCCCGATAGACTCGATTCCACATATCTTGGCCTTGGCTCGAAATTTCACTTATTGCCTGGCCCGATAGACTCAATACCGCATATCTCACCCTTGACTCGATATGTCTTGTATATCTTGACCCGATAGTCCTGATTTCACCTAATCTGACCTTGGCTCGATGTATTTCTCATAGCTTGGTCCGATAAATCCGATATCGCAAATTTTGGCTTTGGCTCGATATGCTTCGCTTGTCTTGGCCCGATAGGCTCGAATCTCGCATGGTCGATGGTTCTTTCCCGACTTGGTCTAGTTTTGGCCAAGTTGATCCATTCTCATTCTTTTGACTGGTCTAGACTCCCTTTTTTTCCTTCTCTGCCTTATGGAATGTTTTTCCTTTACTTCTCTTAATTTTTGGCCGAGTGATGACCAAAACTCAACATGCTTCTCCTTTGTATATGTCTTAGTGTTTTCAGTCGAGTCGCCTTGTTGTTATCATCTTCTATTGCTCTCTTTCTTTGATTCTCTCTCAAAGAAGATCCAATTCAAGAACTGGCTTATTGATAATGTCTTGTTGATCCATGCAATTCAATATGATTAACATTGAACCTGAGTATCCTCCGACAATTCTAAACACACCGGGGAAAGGACTGTTCTCTTTGTTTGATTCTTTCCCAGATCCGCAAGACACTATCTAGAAGTTAGTTCTTGAAATTATATCTTCTTCAGGAGAGAATCAAATAAAGAGAGCAAGAAAAAATAATATCAACAAGACGACTCGAATGAAAACACCAAGACAGATAGAAAAGATAAGGAAGATTAGGCCAAAGGTTGTTCAAGAAAACAACTTAAGAAAACCTACATCTAAATCAATGGTTAAAAAAAGCCAAACACCTACTATTGCTACTGCTACTAATGTAGCGGAGAGAACTTGTGAAAGAAGTTATTTGTCCGAAAGATCAACTAAAAAATCAATAGTTATGTTGAAGAAGAAGATGGATATTGTGGGCTTACATTCACTCCAAATGATCAGATAGGCACTACTATAGGTGGGAAGATAAAACTAATTGTGATGTGAGCATGGATGAACCAGAACCTCAACCGAAGCCTGAACTGGAGCAGCTTGAACCTGAGCTAGCTAATCAGGCCCNAGAAGATCAAGCTTGCAACATCTATCAGCTGTTCAAGCTTGACGTTCCAGAAGAACCAGATCTCTGATCAGTTAGCTAAGTGGGTAAGGTCTGTACTCTTTTGTCCTTAGTCGAGATGATCACTTTTTCCCGCATTGGATTTTTG
>OVBE01015823.1:0-11259 GCA_900406425.1 Iberis pinnata | reverse complement strand
TATATATGTGTGTGACGAAATTATAGGTTTGATAGATTTACATTAACAAATGGATGGTTAGTAGAAAAAGTTCATATGCGCAACTTGATGCTTTGCCTGATCCACCACCCTAGCTATATTTTTCTAATAACATTAGTTTATTTCAACATGTATATATTATTGTATAGTCATTTTTGGAATTGCACTTAATGAAAGTGTGTGTGAGTGGGTAGGTATGTGATTCTATATCTTTCTTTATATATTGTTTATTTTTTTAAATTTCGAATCACATTAGCTTTGCATGATCGTTCTTAAATGATATATACTTTNTTGGAAAACATTTATCAACATAAATTTCATGTAAAACATCGGATAGTTATAAGAAAATAACCATTTCCGTAATTAAAGTAATATTTTTTAATAGAAATGTAATTAACTTTTTTTTTAATGATCTGGTATCCAGAGTCTTGAAAGATTCTGACTAGGTCAAAAGCGTCAACAGTCGTCGAGTTACTAAGGATATTTAGAAAGAAGGCCGAAATTCACTCCATGTTAGATGATAGTGATCGAAATTCGAACCCAGTTGGCGGAACTTACAGCTGTAAGTCGTTTACCAGAGTTGGAAACTCCAGTTTTTTTGTATACTTCATATAATGATAATATGAACTTTAAATTGATCTTATATTCTAAAACTTTTCAGGGCGTATGCTTTTCTTTACTCCAAGTATACACCAATTTATTTTTTTATTTTTTCGTTTGTAAAGCATTATACAAAATTATTCAAAGACAATAATACAAATTTTGATATGAACTCAAAAGTCAAATATTCTTTTTGGTTAAATGGGTATTTTGCAGAATAACAAATATAAGCTTGTCAAAATTTTCTAGCATGATGCAAGAACAAGAAGAATAGTTTGTCTTTGTTATCTTTCATAAGCTTGTAGTCTATTAATGTAAATTCTTGTGGTATAGAGTTATATATTTCGAAGAGGTGGATACAACTTTGGGTTGGGTTGTGTTTTCAATAGTTATAAAAAATGGATGTTGTTGTGATTAATAATAATATCACGAAGAATTTATTGAAATACCATAAAAAATTCAAATTTCAAAAATACCACACACTCTCAAAAGTTTCAAAAATAAAAATAAAATTATTTTTTTTCTCAAAAATATCACAAATATAAAAAATTTAATTTTAAGGGTTTAATATTATAAATTTTTAGTTTGGGTTCACTAAACAGAGTTTAGAGTTTGGTTTTGAAGGATGTAGGGTTTGGTTGGATAGTTTAAGATTTAAATTTAAAATTTTAAAGCTATTTCAAATTTTTGGTATTTTCGGAACAAAAACATTTTTATAGTATTATAGGAAAAATATGCATTTTTTGAAATTTTTAGGAATGTGTAGTCTTTTTTAAATATATCTAGTTTTATGGTAATTTTGAGAATCCTCTTTTATCATTTGTACACTATAATATTTGGAACTAAAAATATATTCTTAAATGATATATATTAATTACAAATTAAAATAGTTCAAATTAAAAATGTGTTTGTAAACAATATATTAAACAACGAAAATATTAGTTTATCTTTGGAATTAAATAATAAGTGATGTATTAAGTTGGCAAAAAAGTGATGTTGTCACAACTTAAAAAACAATAAATTATAATCAACTTTGTTAAGAATAAACTAATTAAGTAATCTGCGGTAGTGTTTGGTAAGAATTGCACAAATACAGCTAAATATATGATTACTCATAGTTTAAACATACAAAAAGTGGGGGGCTTTGGCAAGTACTTAGGTTTGCCAGATATAATTTCAAGAGATACAACAAATGTATTCTCTTATCTGCATCAGAGAATTCAGAGTAAGCTTGAGAATTGGTCAACTAAATTTCTCAATCTTGCAGGAAAGGAGACATTGATTAAAGCAGTAGCATATGCCCTTCCAACATACACAATGTCCTGTTTTATGTTGCCTAAAAGTATCATTAATGCAATATCCAAAGCTATCAGAAGATTTTGGTGGTCAGCAGGCTCAAATCAACAGAAAATCCCATGGATTGCTTGGCAGAAGTTAATGCTCTCCAAATATCAAGGAGGTATGGGATTTAGAGATTTAAGAGACTTCAATCAAGCAATGCTGGCAAAACAAAGTTGGAGACTCCTCACCAACTCAGAATCTTTGATTAGCCAAGTTTATAAGGCTAAATACTATCCGCATAGTACAGTAGNACTCCTCACCAATCCAGAATCTTTGATTAGCCAAGTTTATAAGGCTAAATACTATCCACATAGTACAGTAGAAAATGCAAATATAGGCAGCAGGCCTAGCCAAGCCTGGAGAAGCATTTGTAAAGGTACTGAACTTCTTAAGAAGGGTATCTGTTGGCAAGTGGGAAATGGGGGAAACAATTAGGATATGGCAGGATAATTGGATTCAAAATCAACAACCATCCCCAGCTATTAAAAGATGGTCAGGTCTGGATATGAATATGAAGGTAAAAAGCTTGATGAATGAAAGGGGAACAGATTGGTGTCCAATGAAGCTTAGTCTGTATCTTGATCCCACTGATGCTCACAAAATCAAGCAGATCCGACCAAGTACTGAAAGCATCCCTGATCAAATTATCTGGCTGCACTCATCCACAGGTGAATATACGGTAAAAACTGGTTATCAGCTCGCTAGAAGATTAAATAGACATGTTCAAGAAGAAAATTCTGATATTTATAAGAAAATTTGGACAGCTTCTATTCCTCCAAAAATTAAACTATTTTGGTGGAAAGTTTTAAACAATGCTCTTGCTGTAGGAGAAAATCTGAAAAGAAGAGGAATGAAGATTGACAATACATGTCAAATCTGTGGGGAAGAAGTAGAAGATGTCCAACATATGCTATTCACATGTAGAGTGGCCAGAGAAGTTTGGGAGCTATGTCCAGGTACTCTTTTCTCTACAAATCTGCTTTTAACGCAATCCTTATGTGATAATGTAAGGATGCTTTTTCAAGACTCATCTAAATTCAAAACATCAGTTGGAGTTTATCTTGGCTGGAATATATGGAAACACCGTAACTCATTATATTTTCAAAATCAAAGATGGAGTATACCTCAAATTATAAATACCTCCCTGCTTGATTTTGACTCATGGAGGAATATTTATAATTTGGAAGAACAAGAGGCCCCAAGAGAAGAAAGAGTTGCTGGATTGAATCAGATGCTTACAACTCCTCAGTCTCCACTTCTTCATCAAAGTTCTGAATTTCAATGTTTTACAGATGCATCTTGGAAAGGCTGTAATGAAAAAACATGGCTTAGTTGGGTGCTTTTACAAGATGGAACTCCAATTATCAAAGGTCAATGGACTATATTCTCCGTTAACAGTGTCACAGAGGCTGAGCTTTTGGCAATCAAATTTGCTGTGGAAAGTCTAATAAGTCTGAATTATAACCATATCAAGCTCTTTAATGACAATCAGCAAGTTATTAAGGCATTGAATGAAGCAAAGGGTTCAAAGCAAATGGATAAAAGATGGATAAGAAGTGGTTCTATTTTGGTGCAAGACATTATTCAATTGAGCAGCAACTTTAGATTTTTGTTTTTTGGATATATAAATCGTTCTGCAAACTATCAGGCTGATTTGCTTGCTAAACAATGTACTCAATATCTAAAGCCAAAACTAATTACATGGTTGTAATATCTATTACTATTAATGAAGATCTAAGTTGAAAAAAAAAAGATCATATCAGCCACTAAACGATTAAAGAAATACCAAAGCACCATGTGGTTTAGGTGAGAGAAAGATATAATAAGATTAGTTTGACTTTCATAATATTTAGAATATCATAAAATGAAAAACAAATCTGCCCAGATATCTGGTCACATGATTTTATTCAGTAATAATATACATCGAAATTAAACAACCAAAAACCAAACCGAGACAATAGCATCTGGTCAGATGGGTTCAATTAAACGATATTAGATTAATATTCTCCCACAAATTATATTAAACAATATCCTTCACATATCAACCATCTTTACATTTTGTTACCTTAACCATGTGAATACTTACAACCCTAACCACTTATTGATTTATCAAATGTTCACTGTGTTAGTATAAGCTATATTAATTGTAGAGTTGATTTAGTATTCAGTCTTTACATTTTGTTACCTTAACCATGTGAATACTTACAAGCCTAACCACTTATTGATTTATCAAATGTTCACTGTGTTAGTATAAGCTATATTAATTGTAGAGTTGGTTTAGTATTCAGTTTAACTTAATTCCGGTTTAGGACAACTGTATATAAGAACATTGTACCGTTCATTTTGAAAATATGAGAAACATTTATATTACTCTATTATTCTTCACAATAGATTATGTTTTGGTATTAGAGCGTCTTCTTGCTCCTCACTCGTTTTTCATCGATTTCTCTTCAATTTCTTACTGATTCTTCTTTTTTCTAAATTTTTGAACAGATAAATTTCTTGATTGTGGATTTTTTTACTTCGGAAGAGCTCAATCTGGCGAAATTGTGAAGAAAAAAGGGGGGGGGGAAGACATAATCGGAGCGCAACACCAACCGATGATGAATCTGAGCTGGAAAATCATAGCGATTCAGGTAATATGGAAGATCCAAACTCGAAAAAGAAATATCAACACATTTTCCAAGGATAGATGCATCGTAACAAACTTGGAGAAATGATGAACAATATGGAGAGTTATGATAATGTTCATAGTTCATTTTATCTTCACTCGGCTGATCATCCAGGTTTGTCGATTGTAGCTCATACTCTAGATGGGACAAACTTCAACAATTGGTCAATAGATATAAGGATTAGTCTGGAAGCTAAGAATAAGTTAGGCTTTGTAGATGGTTCTACTTAAGGCCTCATAGTGTTGATATTGTTTTCAAGATCTAGAGTATGTGCAACAGTATGGTTAACTCTTGGATCCTAAATGTTGTTACTCGGGAAATATATGATAGCATATTGTATTATCAAGATGCATTTGAGATGTGGAATGATCTGTATCGAAGGCTGAAGGTTGATAATTTGCCAAGTTTCAAATTGAACAAGCAGTAATGTCTCTCAAACAAGAACAACTTAATCTATCTACTTATTATACAAAGAAGAAAACTCTTTGGGAACAACTAGCAAACACAATATCTAGAACATTGAAACAATGTGATTGTGATCAGGTTAAAGAGTTACTTGAAGAAGAAGAGACAACTCGTGTGATTCATTTCTTGATGGGACTTAATGATAATTTCAATAATATATGTGGCCAAATTCTTAATATGAAGTCAAGACCTGGTTTAAGTGATATATATAACATGCTTGATCAGGATGAGATTCAAAGCTCAATCAATTCCACATCTATACAACCTACACTTCCAGCCCTTCAAGTGATTCAGGATAATGCCAATGTGATGCTTACTCAAAGAGATCTACATAAACCAAAATGCTCTCATTATCTTAAGACAAGACAGGTTGTGGATAATTGCTACAAGCTCCATGGGTATCCTCCTAGGAATCCTAACAAAGGAAAGAAGGTTACTAAACTTGGTTCTGCGAATTTGGAATCTACAGACTGAATTCAAACTTCAAGAGAAGATGCAGAAGATTTGAATGACAATATGTCCAAAGCACAGGTCCAGTCTCTTATCTCTTACATGAGTTCCAAGCTTCAGGTACATGGTGGATCATCAAATCTTGAGAAGTCTTCAGTCTCAACTTCAACTTCTATTCCAGCCATCTCACATATGTCTAGTACGTTCCTTTCTATTTACAATCTACCTATTATGACATGTTGACTAATTCTATATCTTCTGAGAAAGATGTGTCTCTTAGAACGTGGGTAATAGATTCAGGAGCTACACATCATGTTACTCGTGATAGATCAATGTATTTAGAATTCAAAAGTCTAGTTCAAACATATCTCACCCTTCCCAATGGTCACACGGTTGAAATTAAGGGCATAAGCTTTACCCAAATCACTGATTCTTCGTCTCTCCATGATGTGCTTTACATTCATGATTTTAAGTTCTATTTTATTAGTGTAAGTGTTTTAACTAAAAGAATGAATTTTAAGGTTAGTTTTACTTCTAATGATTGTGTTATCCAGACTTTTACTCAGGAGTTGATGATTGGTTAAGGTAGTAAACTTGAGAATTTATATGTGCTGGATTTACATAACGTTTTTAATTCTGTTTCTTTACCAGGTATGAATTTTGTTTGTTCTAGTGTTGAGATAGATTCATTTACTTGGCATAAACGTTTAGGACATCCTTCTATGTCAAAGACTGATCTATTATCTCAGATTCTGAACTTGATTAAGTATAAACGTAATAAAACTGATCATCATTGTCATGTTTGTCATTGTCAAAAACAAAAACATCTTCCTTTCAAGTCTAGACAGAATATGTGTGAAGCTCCTTTGATTTGGTTCATATAGATACTTGGGCGCCATTTTCTATGTCTACTAAAGAAGGATTTAAATATTTCTTGACAACTGTTGATGATTTTAGTCGTGCTACTTGGGTTTACATGCTTAAACAGAAATCTGATGTGCTTACTATTTCCCCTAACTTTGTTCAAATGGTTGAGATTCAATTTCAGACTAAGGGATGTTCTATTAGATATGATAATGCTAATGAATTGAACTTCACTAAATTTTACTGGCATAAAGGAATTAAGGCTTTTCATTTATGTCTAGAAACTCCTGAACAAAATTCAATAGTTGAGAGAAAACATCCGCATATTTTGAATGTTGCTAGAGCTCTTATGTTTCAATCTGCAACTTTTCTTATTAATAGGTTGCCTACAGTGACTCTATCTAACATTTCTCCTTTTGAAAAATCAACCGGAAAAGCTCATGAATATCATGATTTGAAAACCTTTAGGTGTTTATGTCATACTTCTACTTCTCTTAAACATAGAACTAAGTTTGATCCAAGGTCTAGGGCATATGTATTTTTGGAATATCCATTGGGTTATAAAGGGTACAAATTATTAGACATAGAGACACATTCTATCTCAATTTCTAGACATGTCATCATTCATGAGAATATTTTTCCTTTTGTTTCTTCTATTATCTCAGAAGGGGCAAAAGCTTTCTTTCCTCATCTTTCTTCACATGTTATCCATGATGATTTGCCTCTTGTGCATTCTTCTTCTGATGGTCATTTTCATCCTGATGAACCATCTTCTGAGACTTTTGATCCTTCTGATTTGAAGTCTCACAGGAAAAGAAAACCACCTCAATACTTGCAGGATTTTCATTGTTATACTAATAAAAAATAGTACTATTAGTACACCATATTCCCTTACTAAATATATTTCTTATAATTCTATATATCAGCCTTTTAAAACTTTTCTTAATGCAATTACCAAAACTCATGTCCTTTCCAAATTTTCTGAGGCTAAAACTGATAAGAATTTTTGTGATGATATGCATTTGGAACTTGAAGCTTTTATTCGTACAAGTACTTGGTCTGTTTGTGATTTGCCACCAGGAAAAGTTTCTATTGGTTGCAAATGGGTATTTACTGTCAAGCACCATGCTGATGGGAGTATTGAATGCTATAAGGCTAGATTGGTTGCTACGGGATATACGCAACAAGAGGGCATAAATTTTATTGAAACTTTCTCACCTGTGGCTAAGCTGGCTACAGTAAAAATTGTTTTTTCTCTTGCTGCTACATTTTCTTGGTCTGTAACTCAACTGGACATTTCAAATGCTTTCTTGAATGGTGACTTGGATGAAGAACTTTATATGTGTCTACCACTAGGTTATGTTGAACTTCAGGGGGAAACAGTTTCATCTACTGCTATTTGTCGCTTACATAAGTCCATTTATGGCTTAAAGCAAGCTTCAAGACATTGATTCCTTAAGTTTTCACAGACTCTGACTAAAGTGGGCTTTGCTAAATTTGATAATGATCATACCATGTTTGTCAAGTCTTCTCCTGATTCTTATTTGGTGGTTTTGGTGTAGGTAGATGACATTTTGATTACAAGTACAAATGATGCTACTGTGTTGGAGTTCAAGTCTCAGTTAAGTGCAATATTCAAGCTTCGGGATCTTGGTGCTCCAAGGTATTTCTTAGGCATTGAAATTGCAAGATTTGTTGATGGCATTTCTCTGTGTCAAAGAAAATATGTTTTGGATATTTTGGAGTCTATAGGTTTCTCCGGTTGTAAGCCTTCTTCAATTCCTATGGAACCAAACCTGAAATTGTCCAAAGATAGTGGAATTTTCCTGTTTGATGTTAAGCATTATAGGAAATTGGTTGGCAAATTGCAGTATCTTACTATTACGAGGCTAGATATTGCTTTCTGAGTTTCTAAGCTAGCTCAATACTCTGCTACACCTCGTGAACCACACTTGCAAGCCATTCATAAAGTTATCAGATATTTGAAAAGTTAAATTGGTCAGGGTTTGCTCTACATGGCTGATTCCCAGTTTGATCTTAGGGCCTTTTCTGATTCATATTTGGGCGCATGTGTGGATACAAGGAAGTCAGTCACTGGTTTTGCAATGTTTATTGGTGATTCTTTGGTTACATGGAAATACAAGAAATAAAACACATTGTCTACTAGTTCTGCTAAGGAAGAATATAGGTCAATGTGGTTACCTACTAAGGAAGTTCTTTGGATTCTACAGGGTTTCAAAGATCTTGGGCTTCCTTTTACACCTCCAGCTTACTTGCATTGTAACAATACAGCTACTCTTCCCATTGCTAGTAATCAAGTCTTCCTTGATAGGACAAAACATATTGAGATGGATCGTCACAAGATTAGGGAGGTGATGGAAAGCTTGCTTATGTTCTTACTAAGGCTCTATATCTCTCTGTTTTTCGAGATATCATTTCCAAGATGGGTCTTCATAATGTTTATGAAATTCCATCTTGTGGGGGAATATCAATTGTAGAGTTGGTTTAGTATTCGATTTAACTTAATTCCGGTTTAGGACAATTGTATATAAAAAATTCTATTGTTCATTTTGGAAATAAGAGAAACATTTATATTACTCTGTTATTTTTCACAACAGATTCTGTTAAGCTATTTTAAAATATGTGCAATCTCATTAAATCAAAACAGAACATTCTAGAAAGATCTTCTAATGATTCAAAAGTTCCACAAAGATGCTTAATACCAAAAGAGTATGTATTATGTAGTAGTGCAGGAGAAACAAGACATACTTCAGGAGTTCAAGAAGATACCTAACTTCATCTAACTTAGACAAGGATATAAAAGCTTCCAAACCGTTGCCTCAAAGGTCTCTGTAAAACAAGTGTTGAGGTTTGTATTTGTATATCTTTTAAAAGAGGAGAGAAAATGAGTGGGCAGTGTGAAGTCATTTACCCTTGGTTCATTGTTAGTTTCACGATGTTGTCTACTACTTCTATTGTCTCTGTCTACATCAGACTCAAACTTGTCATGTTTATAAAATGCTTCTAAGGCTCTTCTCACAAAGGGGCGGACTAGGTTCACTTCCATCGCTGATATATTAGATATCTGCACATTTTCACATTTGGGATATGGTTACTACTGAAATCACTTTGTGAGGTTCCAACACAAGACTTGAAACTAGTTATGATCAAAGGTTTGAATGTCATTATTACTCTTCTAAAGAAAATAACAAGCACCAACACAATGGGGAAAAGTGTAACTAAGAGGAAGTGATCAAAAAGTTACCTTTACTGCAGATGTACCTTGAAATGATCCCAAGTTAGTCTCAAGTTTGTGAAATCGCACATCTCTGATGTCCTCAACAAGAGACCTCACCTAAACATAATTCATTAACGTCACTTGACGACATTGTTGTTAGAATGAGAGACAAATTCCACCTGATGTTTCACATTACCATATACTTGTAAGAGAAATTTGTGTGAAAAATTTTTTGTAAGAGAATTTCGTCACAATAACTCAAAAACAAAAAAAAATTGAAAAATTTTCACCCAAAAGACAAAACATCAAATCAGAGTTAGTATCATGACACCCTTTCCCAGACTTACTTGACACCGTCTCCGTGGGAAAATAAATCCAAGATAAGGAATAAGAGTGACCTAAATCAGTACAGGAGTCTTAAATATATGAAAATAAACATAAAATACATGAGTGTATGCGTTACTTCGGGATATTGTTTATTTCACCGATTCGAAGCTCCATTATTTAAGGTATCTTCCTCATATACTTCAGCTATTTTGAATTCGAGGTATCATTTATATACAGATTGTTTGAATTCTTTAGATGTGGAATTTTGTCTAGATAACATGTTATTTTTTATTCTCAGTTCTGAAATGACAGTAAGGATGAGAGGAGGTTACACGTCGATATCCGGCTTTGTTGGGACCCGTCGTAGTAGAAGTAACCAAGGCTTAGAGGCTACACTTGTATCAACATGGGGTAAAAATGCAGCAAGAGGAAATAAGAGAATAAGTAGTACTAAAGAAGAAGAACATGTTAACATGGATCAACATGGGGTAAAAAATGCTAGCAATGATGAGATTCAAACAAGGAAAACAAAGAGTTCTAGAAAAATTAAGAAGGTTCTTAATATGTCAAAATCCAATGAGGCAGTTAAACCTGAAGACACTACAAGAAAAAGTCTCATTGATAGCACACGGTTAACGCTATAAAAGGCTTTTCATAGCGTTTCCATAAACGCTATGACTGGACCATCTATCGTAGGTCGGTCACTTATTATAGCGTTAATGAAACTACTATCGTATAATACACTACAATACCGTTTTATTGTATTGCTATGTTATATCTAATTTATTGATAGCGTTTTAGTTTGGTTGCTATCAAATGTCCTTTTTTACGATAACATTTATATTTTCTGTTATAATAAATCATTGTCGACAATAGCATTTCTATTTTCTGTTATAATATATCGTTGTCAACAATAGCGCTTTAATATTATTAGCTATGATATGTCTTCATCTATTATGGCAAAATTTTATAAACGCTATAGTATACTGTAAGGTAAGATAGCGTTTGGATTTATGCTATAGTAGTATTAGTATAATGATAGCTTTGTATAATGTGCTATAAAAGGTTCTTATTTTTAATGGTAGTAATATTTAATGCTATAGTATAGTATAATATAAAATAGCGTTGATAATGATATCTATCATATCCATTTTTTATAGCATTTATTTTGTGCTACTTTTTTATTTTTTATATCAATGTATAAACGCTTTTTTCTATATATATTGATGTTGTTTTATGCGATAGAATTGTTTTTTATGACACATTTATTATGTTATAGTCCAT
>OVBE01015822.1:0-11260 GCA_900406425.1 Iberis pinnata | reverse complement strand
ACTTATTTTGTTCTTCATAAAAAAAACGAATAAGAGATTTTTTTTTTAAAGAAAAACAGTAAAACTTAAAATATTCTAAGATTTGATCTCGGCGACACTAGTATTCCGCATTGATCCAGTTTGTCTATGTGTGGACACTAGTAAAGGCACGATATTTTGAATGCTTAATAACCTTTAAAAAATTTTGTTCATAATTTCGCTGCGTAATTACCATGTATATTCCATACTCAAATTTTTTTGTAAATATGATTCACAAATTCTGAAAATTGAATTCACAATTTATATTTATAAAACGTTATAAATCTATATGAATTCCAACAATTAAGTAGAAGTATTCATGTAGTAAAAAAATCATTAACCATGGAACCAATTGCTCGTTTATGAGAAGATCATAAATTTTGGTAGAAAGCCCTAGTAAATCTATATGGCCTCAGAGCTTTATTCGGGCCAATTCTAAAGACTGCTTCTTTAAGTTCTCTATGTGAAATAAGAGCAAGGAGTGACACATTCATGACTGCAATGACTTTGTTCGGAAAGTTATAGAACATTATCCAATCATAAGCTAAAGAGGGATCATCACATCAAAACAAATTTGTAAAGTAATGTTTTGCAGTTTTACCAACCCCAGAATCACCTTAAACAATATTTCCTCGATCATCTTTAATTGAAAAATGAGATTGCAGATCACTAGTGTTTTGTTAAAGCACGAAAGAACAGTGTGTTGCGGTCCCCAAACCTTAATAATTTATTTCGACTCTGTAATTTTCAATATTTTTTTTTTTAGATATAAGTTTGCTATAGTTGTGATCGTAATTGATTAATAACTGGAGTGGAGATCGTATGATGGGAAGCTACGTCATCCTGTTGGTGTTGAAGCTTATGGATACGTATATGTGTAGGAAAATAATGATGTCGTTTCCATTGAGTTATAGATATGTGAATACAACTTAATCTGGCACAAAATGAACTTGCAGTTTGGCCACTTATCTTCCTCGAAGTAGAGATGTGATATGAAAAACCTTCTTTATGAAACATTCTTTTTCAAAGATGAACTGACCACCACGAGAAATTGAAGCTTAGACGAAAACCCACCAAAAGCTAAATATTCTAATAGTGCATCCAGAAAAACCTATAACTGTTTCGAATTAGTAAACCCCTGTCTAACCGACAATGAACCGTATAGTTCCGTCGAACACAAAATCAAGAAAACTTGTTATCAATTGAACTAACTCCATGACTATCACAACCAATGGAGGGTCTCTTTCCTTTTCACAATTATTCCAAATGGTGCTGAAAATATCCAGTACGGCCAAGCAAATTATCGAGTTGTTGAAATTCATTCTAATTGTTCCCAAAGATGATTTCTTAAGTGTGTAATTGGGTTACCATAAACAATGAAGCAATATAAAGATACTTTATTATGTTTGATAAAGCAACCAACAAGATTAAGTGAAAAAGAAACTACTGAAAATGAAATAGATGATTTCCAAAATAAACAAATGTCACCACTTAACCTTCTTAGTGGAGCCGTAGAAAACTGTTGATGATCTAATTGTACAGCAAGGTTTTGAATCATATCATCTAGTTCTTTTGTCTCGAAAAGACATACTGTCCGAGAGATATTTATGATACATTTTTTAGGCGCCAAACTGCCACGTCTATACCCAAACATTTATAGTTCCAAATTAAAGTATTCATTATTCTCATGGTGTATTAGGGCCCACCGTGCTTGGATTCTGGATATTCTCCAGAAGGGAACCAGTGGTTTATACACGCAATCAACAAATTGTGTTGCTCGTTCCATGGAAATGATGTTTCAACAAACTTCCTCTTACGCTTGGCACGACTGTGATCACCATCCGTCTCTACATACATAGCATAAAGGTCAATAAGATAATCATCATTGGAATCAGTCACGTCACATAACACTTTGTCTTTAGCGTCCTAAATAACAGAGGACCCTGCATCATCAATAAAATTTGGATAAAGATTCAATTGATGATTCAACATAGAAGTATGCGAGAAAATGTGCAGAGGGTTATGGGCAAGCTGGACTTCAAGGGGAATGTAATTCGATAACGTTTGAGGATCGCTTGCAGCATGTATAGATTTATAAGATAAGTCTTTATCGTAGAATTCAAATTTGGGTCCATGTCATCATCCTAATTTTCATTATCAAAGTCCAAATCTGCACTCATGTCCAAAGTGTATATAGGTGCCCGAACCATATCTTAAACAACCACAATCAGAACAAAAATCACGAAGTCGTTCATAATGAAAGCAGACTAGGGTAATGACCACAACCGAGAACTAAAAAGTATTTGAAAATGAAATGTGAATTAACGCCACTTGAGCCAAATGCTAACAAAATCCCACTTGAATATCGTGTCAGCGTTATAGTCAATATCCAGAAGGTGTCCCAAAGCTTGGCCAATGTGGGAGATCCCTTCACAATTCAGATATTGTGGTGGGACGCCACATATTTGAACCCAAAATGATGTGAAATCAAGTGTTGTGAAGTCCATATCAGGAGACCAGCATTGAGGAACCCATGGGCCGCGCGTGAGGATGGTTTCCATGGATTCTTCTAAAGGAACAATAGACTGTAAACAATGTCTTTCCATGATTCGGCCTTTAACATATCCTTGAAGGCCCCAAAGACGAGGGAGAATTCTGAGTATGCTTAAGAGATTGATTATCCGCTGCCGCTTGAGTAATAGAAGATGATGGTAAAGGAATAAAAGAGTACGAGTTATCCAAGTCAAGGTCTTGCACCACTAACTTGATGTGATCCGCCATTACCAATGCACAAAGATCGTAAATAAGAATGAAAAGAGGATGGACATAAGAAGTTTATGATAAAAAAAACTAAGATGAATAATATTTATAAGTGAAAAGAGCACGGTTCCATCATAAGTAACCAACATCATGATGAAACAAAGTAGGATGAATAATATTTATAAGTGAAAAGAACATGGATCCATCTTGAGTAACCAACATCACAACTTTGTAGAACATGCAAAGTGGGAATAACCAAGGAGATTTGACAGATAACCTACAATTTGTGTACGGAATGAAGAAACCGCCAAAGAAGAAGATGTTATTAGACAGAGGTTGCAAATTGCAACAAAAATCGCCAAAGACGTCAAATAGATGACTCGAGCCATTTTTGTTAGTTACTAACTAAGGTATTCAGGTCCTTAAAAATAAGATATTTTGTATTTGAAGAAAATTAATCTCTAATCTAAAACCAATTTGATAATGTAAATATGAAATTCAATATTTGATAGAAATTGATAATTACTAACCCACTATTAACATAGTTACATGCATGTTACTATATTTTTTTGTTTCCAATTGAATATCTCTTTTTTACTCAACTGTACTTTTTCCTTAACTAAAAATTTATAGATGTTACATTTCAAAATAGCCATACTATTTTTTTGTCCTCAAATATATTGTATTAAGTTAGAAGATACAACCCATTAAAGAGTACATCAAATCTCACTAAGAGTAAGAAAAAAACCCATAAAGGGTAAGTGATCTCACAAAAGAGGTGATTAAAGTCTCCGAAAAAGAGAAGAATAACTCTCGAAATAGGAGAACATAATTTAGAAAATTCTAAACTACTAAGCTTGACACTTTCTTCTAAATCCTTGAATATCTTAATGAATATGAAACAAACGATTTTAGGAGGAAAGAAACACTAGATAATTGTACTTCTAAACTTAAGACTAATATACTGATGACACTAAAACAAACTTATGAGATTAAAAACTATAGAAAAAAAGATTTAGGGCCTAATCCAAAATAGAAATGAGCCTCTCAAAAATATGAAAGAAGTAAAATCAAAGCCCAACAGTGAAGAAGTTACCCTAGCTCATCAATCACTCACACCACCGCCAAACTCCATCAACTGAGTCCAACCCAATCTGCCAAGACAGACCATCCACCAAGCTTCACTATTTGTGGTAGCCGAGGAGTAATCACACGACCATGAAGAACGTGCCTCCAAAATATTACATCCAACCAACCAGAACCAGTCCACTGCATCAACCAATGAGACCGCCATAATCAGATAACTCTAGAGCCAACATGCACGCCATGACTCACAAACCACACACAACCCAATGATTGTAACAAGCTCTACCAGCTAGACCTACAAGAAATTAAACATGTGAACGAGCAAGGCAGTTCCACAAGCGGTAGAAATGTGAATGAGAAGAGACATGCAAGCAAAGGAATCCACCATGGAAGTCGCAAGAGAGAAAAGCGGCATTGGAGTCGAGCGTGCGACAAAAGATAGAACCGAAAGAAGAAACAAAAAAATATTAAAAAAAAGAAAAATGTCGTTTAGCTAGCATCGGCGGTGAAACCAGACGCCAACGGCGGAAGGGGCACAACGATGGAAAGAACAAATGGAAAAGAGAGAGAAAGAGTTGTGTTTAAGGAGGAAAATTTTTTCTGAAAATAGCCATACTAAAATTATTATTTTTGATTATTGCTATGGATCAGTTTACGTTTTTGGTACTTTAATTTTTAAACATTGTATTGTCTGAATATAGTAACTTTGGTGTTATTTGAAACTGTATATTAAATTTTAATAACACAAAAAATCCTCTCGAAATCTCCAGATATCATATTCCGCTCGGAAACAAAAAAATGACGATGAATTTGTTCTCCGAAAATTGCGACCATTGAATTCTAAAAATTATGTAATCGCCTCCCCACATGGACATGGTAGTGGTGGTCTCATTCTCTTCTGGAAGGAAGAAATTAACCTTCAAATATTGTCATCTAATAATAACCTTGTAGACACATGCCTATCTCATAAATCAAAACAGTTATTCTTATCATTTATATATGGTTCTACTGATTATAAGCTAAGAAGATTACTGTGGGATAGTATGATAGAGAAGGAAAAGCTACGTCAAGGGTCGTGGTATTTAACTGGTGATTTCAATGATATACTAAACAATAAAGAGAAAAAAGGAGGTCGAAAATCGGAAGGTTCCTTCAAAGACCTTCGCGCTTTCATGGCAGCCGGGGATTTATATGATCTATGTCACTCGAGAAACCCTTTGTCTTGGAGGGGAGTAAGATATAAGAAAGTAGTACGATGCCGTTTGGATCGAGCAATAGCCAATAGCGAATGGTTTGACTTGTACCCAATATGTCGATGTGAATACTTACCACTCGAAGCATCCGACCATAAGCCAATCATCACTCATTTGGATATCTCAAAAAAAAAGAAGAAGAAGAGTATTTTTAGATTTGATAGAAGTTTAAGAGATATACCCGAGTTACAACAGATTATTAAATGTGAATGGACAAAACATCACCATCTAGATGTAGGAGGAAGAACTTCAAAAGTCAGGGGAGCTATTGTATCATGGTCAAAGGAGCAGTATCATACAAAAATGGAAAAGATAAGAGAAGATAAGAGAAAATAGGGAGAGACTAAGCAAAGAATTATCGAACCCAATCTCGGACCTGCCCCTAATTGACCATATTACAAGCGAGCTAAACTTAGCATATGAAGCTGAAGAAGCCTTTTGGAGACAAAGGAGCCGACTCCAATGGCTTGCATTAGGTGACCGCAACTCCAGATACTTTCACACAATTTCCAAAGGAAGAAG
Source organism: Iberis pinnata (assembly GCA_900406425.1). Lineage (NCBI taxonomy): Eukaryota > Viridiplantae > Streptophyta > Magnoliopsida > Brassicales > Brassicaceae > Iberis > Iberis pinnata. The sequence goes on along the minus strand of OVBE01015822.1, from coordinate 5,621 downwards.
ATCCGTAAATAACATCACAGTGATGGAGGACCCACAAGGAGCTGCTGTTTTCGAGGAGACACAAATAGTGGACTTAATATCTCAATACTTTAAGGACATTTTCACATCACAGGGGCAAAGTGAAGTGAATTTTTTGAGAAGGCATGTCTATTACGAATTCCGGATGAAGCTAATGATAAGCTTATCCGAGAACCATCTTCGGAGGAAGTTCGGGAAGCTTGCTTCTCCATACATGCGGATAAAGCTCCGGGACCGGATAGCTTCTCAGTGAGTTTTTATCATGCTAATTGGCAAACTGTGGGGAGCAAGATTGTTGAAGAAATCAAAGAGTTTTTCCGAACTTGCGAGTTACCGGACAAAATTAATGAGACCCACATTAGGCTCATCCCAAAGATCCAAGTGCCAAGGAAGGTAGCAGACTATAGACCGACTGCACTTTGCAATGTCTATTACAAAATAATCTCTAAAATACTCACAAGGAGATTACAACCTTTGTTGGCGCTAATCATCTCGGAAAACCAATCGGCTTTCGTGCCTGGAAGATCAATAGCCGACAACGTCCTTATAACACATGAGGTGTTGCACTCTCTAAGTGTATCAACTGCAAAGAAACGACGCGCGATGGCGATAAAGACCGATATGTCAAAAGCCTATGATATGCTAGAATGGAGCTTCATCGAAACGGTCTTAATAAAGTTTGGCTTTCACCCACGTTGGGTGGGATGGATAATGACATGCGTGTCAACAGTGACCTACTCCTTCCTCTTCAATGGTTCGGCCCAAGGGTATGTTAAACCGGGACGCGGTTTGAGACAAGGGGACTCCTTATCCCCATACCTTTTTATACTATTTGGCGAAGTACTATTTGGTCTATGCCGATTCACGGAAGCATCCGGGAATCTAAAAGGATATAGGGTTGCAACCGGCAGCCCGAGAGTTAATCATCTTTTGTTTGCGGACGACACCATGTTTTTCTGTAGCACGTCCCCAAAGAGTTTTAGCGCTTTGAGAGAGATTCTGACCATGTATGAAAAGGCCTCGGGCCAGTTCATGAATGTTCAGAAATCTTCCATAACCTTCTCCAAAAAAGCGAATGGATCTGTGAAAGCTAGAGTCAAGAAAGCCCTAAGCATTGCTGGAGAAGGGTAAATGGGGAAATACCTAGGCTTACCCGAGTTTTTTGGACGCAAGAAGAGAGACCTATTTGCCTCAATCATTGATATATTGAACCATCGTATGGTTAGTTGGTCGTCACGATTCTTATCGATAGCAAGACGCCTCACAATGCTTAAAAGTGTTTTGTCTACTATCCCAACATTTGCAATGTCGTGCTTCCAATTACCTTTGTCTCTTTGTAAAAATATACAATTGGTATTGACTAGATTCTGGTGGGACGGAAGCCAACCGACGAAGAAAATCTCGTGGATTGCATGGAAAACACTAACTAGAAACAAAAAGGAGAGAGGACTTGGTTTTAGAGATGTTATTGCGTTTAACAACGCACTCCTCAGAAAACTAGCCTGGAGAATTTTGGAGCAAGCTAGGAGCTTACTAAGCCGTGTTCTACAAGGGAATTATTTCCCTTCAGAGAGTTTCATAGATAGTAAAGCAAAGTCTGCTATGTCCCACGGGTGGAGAAGTGTGTTAGTGGGAAGGGACCTCCTCAAAAAAAATCTAGGATGGGTGATTGGCAATGGGCAATCCATACCTATATGGAATGAAGCCTGACTCTCTCTCACTGCCAGTAAACGTGTCTCGAGCCCAATTTTACAAAATCAGGAGGGGATGAACATGGCTTATCTACTAAATGAAGAGGGACGATGGATTAAGAACAAAGTAAGGGAGCTGCTGCTTAATTTAGAAAAGGAAATAATTCTTCTCCAACCTAGCAAAATAGGAGCTGATGATAAACAAATTTGGACCAAAAATTCATTGGGGGTTTATAGTGTAAAATCAGGTTACTACGCGGGTTTAGAAGATCATATCGATTTGATTCATAATGGAATTTTGCATAACGTTCCTTGGATAGATGATATATGGAAACATGAAATCCCGGAGAAGATTAAAATTCTACTTTGGAGAATTTTCTACAAAGCCCTACATACAACTGATAACTTGCAGAAAAGGGGAATTATAGGAAGTATAGCTTGTATGGTGTGTGGCTTGGAAGAATCTATATAACACATTTCTGGAATTTTTCTTATGCAAAGCGCCTTTCTCAGTAACTTTAAGTGGACAGACCTCTGGGGCTTTCTCGGATACATGGAGAGGCATCAAAAAGATGATTTGTCTCTCACCCACAAGTCTCAGTTCAAACTTACTCGCAGCTTGGCTTGTTTGGCACTTATGGAATGCGAGGAACCTGCATATTTTTCAGAAGAAGTTTCGTCAAACAGAAGAGGTTGTGTCAATAGCAGTTAAAGATGCAAAGGAATGAATTGATGCTCAAAGACCTTTATGATCATCAAAGCAAGCAAGGCCTGCACGAAATCCGGTCTATGACGTGGTGTGCCAGGTCGATGCGGCATGGAAACAGATTGAGACAACAACGGGTTTAGCTGGGGTTTTTTGGGCTAATGGAGCACAAGTATCGTCGCACTCTGTAAAAATCAGGAACGTCAAGTCGGCCCTAATCGTTGAAGGATGTCCTTTGAGAGAAGCGGTATCAATGGCTTTGGTAAAGGGATATCAGAAGATTACGTTTGAATCAGACTCAACGCAACTAACCAACGCCATTAATAGCACTGCATCATACTCGGAGCTTTACGGTGTAACAGCCGATATTTTGTCTATGAACTCACAGTTTGAATCTGTATCTTTTGGGGTAATACCCCAAGCTAGAAACGGGGTAGCCGATAATCTTGCTAAATTAGCTCTTAACGAGACTGTACCGAACTGATTTAACTATGAATGAATTTTGGTGAACAAAAAAAAAAAAATTCTCCCTTTCATCATAAAAAGATCCTTCTTTTTAATCTTTTTTATAATCTTTAAGACTAGCTATGCTTAACATCATTCCTCTCTTTTTCTTGTAGTCGCTTGTTCTTGGATATAAACAAAACAAAACAATTTTTTTTGTAAAATAACCGACTGTGATTAACTGCCAATCAAACTGTGCAAACACTGTTGGAAAAAGAAACGAATAATGAAAAGAAAACATTTAATTAGCTTCTGTGGCAAAAGCAAGTATTAAAAGAAAGAATAATCTTGAGAAGGCAAAGTAACATCAAAATTCGAGAAACTAGAACGAAATTCAGGGGAATAAAAACGAATAAGTTATCTGACTCAATGCATTATGTATAATAAATAAATAAAGTCGAGAAGTTTTTGCAATACTTTAAGGAGAGAAGGAAACTTTAGGGAAGAAGAGAAAATCCCTTGAAGTTCTACAAAGTTCGTTGGTTTCCCAATGCTAATGCTTTTGCTTTTCATTATTTTCCTCTTTAATCTGCCTCCCACATGCATCATCGTAAACATATATACATTTTTTTACATCTACGTATACATTTGTAGAATACGAATTAATATATTATTTTTAGTAAACATACATAGATCTACACTTATGAGCTAGAATATTTATTTACAGATTTTTTTAGAAAAAAAAAACCTAGCTAATTTTTTTGTCGTCTATTAAAATAAAATAAAAATCAAAAATTTTGCAGAGTCTACATATTTTAGCTGAATAAATTCAAAATTTCAAAAGTTAACATCTGATACACCAAAATCAATGTGCGATACAACAATAGTCAAAACTAACACACACCAAATCAAAACTGACACAAAAAGAATGCTACGCTAACAAGAGATCTAACTTTGCTTAAAAGCAAGACTCTATTTTTTATGAGCAGATGACGAATACCAAAAAAGACTCGCCGAGACGAGACAACAAAATACTCAACAAAAAAACTATTACATATCCTCATTTTGATTCGATAGACTTTTTAAACAAAAACTTTGCATTTTGATAGGATGGTAGAACCAGTGAAACATATTTTTTAAAAATACAAAAAAGATATAACTGAAACTCAAGATAGTCGGTACAGGAAATGAATGTCGTTTATAAGGCTCATGCAAAAATGATATGATTGATATCTTTAAATTTGCAAATATAAGTTTCATGTGTCTTTTTATTTTCGAGAACTAGAATATTCGAGAAAAGTTTAACCTTTTAGCGAAATATATGGAATTGTTATAAGGTTTGTCATAACCCCATTGGTTATCATTGACATGGCTAATCGTAATACCATTAAGATCCATTTTATGTAGTAGTATATGTATATCATCTAACAAACATTTCATTTTTACGTACGTTTTTTAAGATTTTTAGTTTATTTTGATGCATTTATTATAATTTTTGTTTTTTTTTAAATAAATATATTTAATGGTATTTATTTTGAATAAAAAATGTTGGATATCCACTTATATTATGCATATTTGTTTATATTCTTTATTTTTAGTTTTCTTATTTATTTTGAAAATAAAAACTAATAGTTATATAATGTTAAATTAATAATAAATATTTTTTTTACATATGTCATGATTTAAATTTTAAAATTCGGACATATATTACATAATCTATTTTTTAATAAAAATCTCACACTAATTACAAAATTGGATAGTGGACTAAAACATAATATAACATACTAAAAATAATATTACAATAGCAAAATATTTATTTATAGACATCTAATATTTGTTTTGGTTAAAGAGACATCTAATTTAAAATTTCATTTTTGGTTTATGAGATCATTGTTAACCATTCTTTTTTCTTTAACACGATCAATAGCGTATGTAATTCTTTTCTCTTGTCCGGTACGGCGACTAACCATTCTATGTCAAATGTTTGTTGGAATGATGTTTGCAGACCCAAAGAAGAAAGAGCTTTATGTATTCGTGGTCTTGAGTATACTTCTACCGTATTTGTGCTGTCTCTCATTTGGAAATTATACTCAAACATCATCCCTTTGGCGTGCTTGGACTCGACAATATCTCTTCGGCAACACTACCTTTTGGGAGGCCCCAATCAATAGTCGAGGATCATGGATGTGGCATAAGCAGCTCAAGCTCCGTCTCCTATGCATTCAATTCCTACACATCTTTGTTTCTAATGGCTCTTCAACGTCATTCTGTTTCGACCCTTGGTCCTCATTCGGTTCTTTATTTGTGCTTGCAGGTGAGGAAGGTATTCGTGTGCTCGGCGTGCCCAGGCTAGAAACTTTAGTGGTGGCCGGCATACCTTCCCGATGGCATCTCCGCGTCTCACGTGTTCCACAATATCGAGAGCTTCGTGATCGTATAAATATTCTGCCTTGCCCGCTGCCCTCCTCATATGATGATACACCGCTCTGGCGCCACTCTAATGATGAATACAAGAATCATTTCTTAGCATCCTCAACATGGCAACAAATCATGACACATTTTCCAAAGAAACCGAGGTTCACAACAATATGAATCCCTCAATCTATTCTTCGATATGCGTTTATTACTTGGTTTGTTGTTCTTGACATGTTATCAACATGTAGTAGAATGCGCAACATGCAGTAGAATGCGCGCATGGGGGCAGCACCAACCATGCATTCTTTGTGGGGAGCCGAATGAGACCAGGGATCACCTATTATTTG
>OVBE01015821.1:0-11260 GCA_900406425.1 Iberis pinnata | reverse complement strand
CGAAATATAAATACAAAACGAAAAAAAAATCTTGTCAAAATACGGGTTTCCACAATTGCCGTATCAGGTTATAGACATGTGTATCAACAATTGTATGATATATTGGAGAGAAGACGAAAACCGGAGAACTTGTCGATATTGCCGCAAACCAAGGTATAAGGATACAGTCGGTAGAGTTTCAGTGCCTTACAAGAGGATGTGGTATATGCCACTAACAGAATGGCTAAAGAGATTGTATCAATCTAAGAGAATAGCTGCGGCAATAAGATGGCATGTTGAGCATAAATTTGATGGAGAGATTACACATCCTTCTGATGCCGAAGCTTGGCGTCATTTTCAGTCTACTTATCCGGATTTTTCATGCGAGAGAAGAAATGTGTATCTCGGAGTAAATACAGATGGATTCAACCCATTCGGGAAGCATGGTAGACAGTATTCTCTATGGCCAGTCATCGTGACACCTTACAACTTGCTGCCAGCTTTGTGTATGAACCGAGAGTTTCTATTTCTCTTTGTTCTTGGTTTCCGGCTTCAGATAACGGAATCACGAAATGCATCAAGTCTCTGATGCAATCCATTCTTCAGAAACCGCATGGGAAGTTTGCATCCTTCCCTCCGGAGGAGAAAGAACTTTGGTTATACTGTTTCGCGGTAAGAATCTTCTTGGACAGATTTGGGAAACTCATATTGCCAAGCCTTGTGAAGAGGTGTGTGTGCAGACTTAAGTAGATGTTGATACTTATCTGTGTAAGGAAACCTTTCTTCATCAAAAAGAACATGCCTACAGAGATATACTCGACCAGTATGAGGATGATAACAACGATATCCTTTGTAATTTTCATTGTATCCAACAACGACACAAAGGAGGCTTTTTAGATCAAACTTGTTTTCTGAGTATGGTCTAAGATAGGGATAGCAAGCAGACCCGAATACACGTAGAGCAGTGTAGATTGGAGGCTTCTTATTTAACACTTCAAAAGGACTTGAGGTTGTTGAAGACTGAAGATGGTAGCAAGTTAGTGAGAAAATTTGCAGTAAAGAATGCCTCACCCCACAGATTTTGAGGAACATGACTCTGGAACATCATTGAGAGTCCAAGCTCAACAATATGTATGTGTTTTCTTTCAGCTAAGCCTTTTTGTTGAGGCGTGTGTGGGCATGGAATGTAATGTTTGATACCTTGTTGAGCTAAATGAGTTTGAAAACTATTACTTATGTATTCTCCTTCACCATCAGATTGTAAGATTGAAATCTTTTGACTGTATTGATTTTCAACTAGTTGCTGGAATAATTTGAAGGTTGGGAAAACTTCTGATTTAAAATTTAATGGATAAAACCAACAGAATCTGGAGTAGTTGTCAATAAAAACTACATAATATCTAAAGCCTTGGATAGATGCAACATGTGTAGGTCCCCAAACATTAGTATGAATTCTTTCTAAAGGTCTGGAAGCTTGAAATTTAGACTTTGAGAAAGATAGTTTGCAGGACTTGCCCAGCTGACATGGCTCACACATTGATAAGATTTTTTATTGAAAGAGATTGACTTATTCTNACATTGACAAGCTTGTTTAATTGAAAGAGATTAACTTATTTTGAGATAAAAGACGAAGCACCATGTGATGAGGATGTCCCAGTCTTCTGTGCCACACTATGTCACTAACAAGCTGTTGCGTGGTTGAATAGTAGGCCATGAGCTGAAGATTTTGCAACACATAGAGCCCTTTATGTTTGCTTCCATGTGTTAGAAGCTGAGCTGACATTTTATCCATAACATACACAACATCAGAGTCAAATACAAATTGGCAAGGATAGTCTGAAGTAAGTTTTAAAACAGATAGTAGTGACTTAGTGATATTTGGGCAAACAAGCACATCTTCAAGCATAAGAGTACATGTGTAAGTAGGTAGTGGAATGGATCCAACATGAGTGATGGGAAGAAATTCCCCATTTCCTACCAATACTGAATCAGATCCTGTGTATGGCTAGACATTTTGCAGATTTTGAGCTGAATCAATGATGTGAATGGAAGCACCAGTGTCTGGATACCATTCAGTTCCAGATGAGTTGTGTTGTTGTTCTGGAGTTTTGGTTGCAATCATAGCAGTATTGGTAATCTCCCCTTGAAAGGCATGATCAAATCGTTTGTAGCATCTTAGAGCAGGATGACCATATCTGCCACAGATCTGGAAAGTTGGTCTGTCACCTGGTTGGTCTGAGTAGTTGTTGTTGTTGTTGGGGTTATAGATTTGTTGATGGAAGCCTCTTCCACAGTAGAGTATGAGCCTCTGCCTTGGTTTTCTCTTGAGTAGTATTGTCCTTTTCCATGATTATTGTACTCTCTTTCAGCATTGAAGGCAAGATGAGGTAAAACTTCAACAGATTTTTGATAAGCTTGAAGCTTATTTTCAAAGCCGATTAGCTTAAATTCAGCATCTTCAAAAGTTATTTCAGTGAATGTATCCATGGAATTTTCAATCACTGTACTTATAGACTCATATTCTTTTCCTAAATCATTCAAAGCTCCATAAACCATCTCTTGATCAGACAAAGGATAACCTATAGAGTCTAACTAGTCACAAATTGCTTTAACTTCACTAAGGTATTCAGCCATGGATTTTTGGTCTTTTGTAGTACCTTGAAGTTTTCTCTGCAAGTCATGTTCCTTGTGGCTGAGACACAATTGTATTTTTTTCCAAGACAGAGCCAAACTTCTTGAGCAGTGTTAAGACCATAGGCAGCTCGCAGTACTTCTTCAGTCAGAGATCCATAGATCCATGCTCTTACTAGTTGATCCTTCTGTATCAATCGATCAAACTCTGGATTTGCTGTTTGAGTAGTGGTTTCTCCTCTTGTAATAGCAACAATTGAAGCTGGTCTCACAGTAGAGTCATTGATAAAACACATAAGTTTTTGACTAGACAAGAAGGACTCAAACTGAGTTTTTCAAATGAGATAGTTTGAGGATGAACATTTGAGAGTAACACATTGTGTTATGCTTAGAGTAGATAATAAAATATAATCATAGGAGCCTTCCATGGTCTGATACCATGAAGACAATGAGAAAGCTCGGAGATTTAAAATGAGGAAGAAGAATATTTCATTAACTCACCGAAACATAATGACAATTACAGAGCATTTATATGACTTTGCAAGAATGAGAAAACCCTAGGTTTCTATGCTAAGATGGTGACATTTGGCACTTCTTAATCATTTGATAAAGCTGCACAACGGTTCATCTTGGGATTGTGAAAGCTGTAGTATGAGCATTTGTTTTGCGTGAGCTTGATGGTTGAGAGTGAGCTGGTTTTATCTTCACTTGAGTGTAGAGGTTTGTTTCATTTGAAGCCTCTTTCTTAGCTAGAGTCTTTGAGTTTTCTTGTCCTTGAAGCAGAAGATCAGCTTTTGTATTGTCTATAAACTACAACAAAACTTGTGGAAATGCCAAAATTTTATATTTCCCTTAGAATTGTGTATCTTTATATATATATATAAGAATTAAAGCCGACAACAGTGTAAAGTCCGATGTCGGTGGAATGTATATGTCATAGACTTCAATAAACATATTCATGATTTTAATCACAATTCGTTGTTACAAAGTTTTCTAAGACATCGCATCTCATTATGAGACTTCGACGTTTACGACAGCCAATTCCAATGCCCTAAATAACTATTCACTACGATTTAATTTATAAGATTATTTTACAATTGTTTGCAGAGTAATTTGTTATTTCTTTTTGGATTTTATAAGTGTTACATGCATGATTTTATTTAGCTATTATAAAAAAGTAGCCATACGTAACTCTTTTAACTTTTTGTTGACATATTGTACGGTTAAACTTTATATCAAAGCGTGATTAAATTTTCAAGACATAAGATCAAAAGATCTAGTTCAATTTCAAAATCAGTAGAAGGATCCGAGAAAAGTGAAGGTCCATGTTTGATCCACATCAAAATTTAGTTTAACCCACCAAATGCATTGATTTCAATATATGAAAAGCTCTTGACGAACGCTCATTAGGCCGAAGTCACTATCTTAGAAATAAATAGTATAAATACAGTTGACATTTATAAAAGAAAAGATATCAAAAAAATTAAGAGAGATTAATAAGCGATTTGACTTAAAATTATCAATAAAGTCTTTCGAATGATCCACAAAATCAAACTTTTACCATTTGTCTAAGTAAAACTTCGATTCTGCAATTGGCGATGTTTGTGGGAAATCCAATTTAAAAAACTACTCATAGACGAAACATTGATGATACTTCACCGTTGTAAAGTAAATAAGTAAAAAAGAGCAATGTCAAACAATGATGACAATATAGCACAAAACGACGAAGTTTATCATAAAATAAATGAAGATGAGGTAGTTATCCAAGTCAACAACCAAGAAACGCAAACCCCTTCACTTTAAGCCATCATAAGATTCTTCTTATATGAGCAAATCGTTGAGACCGCCATATTCCAATTCGAATCCAACAACTTTGGCCACAACTTTGATATGGCCACAACTAAGTTCTATTTGGCATTAAGGCCTCAACTCCAAAAATAGAAATACGATAATCTCTTACAAATTTTGATAAAGGGTGCAATCCGCAGCCAAAAACACCACCGAAGTGCAAGCCATCACCTAAAATAGCGAGAATGATTGTATATCCAAGTTATGGGCTCACATGTACACAAAGAAACAAGCTTTGTCTTATAAATTAAACGCGTTTTGAAGAAAACACAAAAAAATTCACACAACAGATCAACAATCCAGTCAAAACCTTAATCTTTGTTTATGAACTAGATTTATATGTACTCATTTGCTATGCGTCAGACTTTAATTCTTTTCAAGCACTTTTAATCTAATGCCAGACCTTAATTCTTTTCAAGCACCTTTAATCTAATGTGCTCATTTGGGATTTTTACTAGCAAAGAGCGATAAAGTGATTGGTATACATATTCATATTGGAACATTTGAACATATCATGAATTTGGTTGAGTGGAGAGAGCTTACTGAAAAAGTTAGTTGTGATAAAATCTGTGTGAATTTGAGCTCCTTGTTCAAATACTTCATTTGGGATTAGAACTTTTGGCTTTCCATTTTTATGAAATTAAAATGGTGTTACCATTTCTAGTGATTTTTTTATTTCTTTTTGAGTCACTGGGTTCAGATAGGAGTAGACGCAGTAGTTGTGGAAACTTGCCTAATCAGTACAGGAGGTGAAGCTTGGTCAGGAGGAGGCAAAGGTGAAGTAGAAGTCGAGTCTAACATCTTAGTGTCCAACTGAGGAACCATGCCAGAATTGGAAGCAAACGTTACTGAGAATTTATCCGACAAACCAAGGATCTTGGAAGGACTAAGAGGAGAAACTGTTCGAGGCTGAGAAGGAGGAGTAGGAAAATCTTATTGTGCGGGCTAAGAGACTGATTGGGTAAGGTAGTTGAGGCCAAGGGTAAGGGTTTCATAATGTGAGTAAGATCTTTTAGATTAAGGTTAAAAGACCTTGAGTAGAATTAACTTGAGTTTTAAAAACTATAGGATTGTTATGGTGGTGAGCTTGAAGGCTAAGCACCACAAGGTCTGGATCCACAATGAGAAGGGAAAAGAGCGAGGTGAGGAGGGGCTCAAGATAATACCCAAGTGAAAGGAAATAGCACGAGAATGAAGGATCATGAAGGACTCAAGGTATGAACGGTATTGAGGATCATGAGCAGAAGAGGACTCCAAACTCTAAAAAGAAGGCTATAAGGGATGGTTGGGAAAAAGTAACGCCCGACTCCCTGGGCCGCTACTACCAAGCCCAATAAGTAAGTCATGCGGACCTTTGGGTCCAAAGCGAACATTATCATACTAAGAGTTATTGAACTTGGTAGTAGCGGCCCATAGAGTCGGGGTTACAAGTTGGTATCAAAGCGCAGTTGATTCTATGATGGAATCAGGTCGACCGACTAACATGCAACAAAGACGTTGTGTTCTCTACCAGGGATGATTTTTGGGACCCGCGTGGTTCTTGACAAACATCCCACATCGGATACCAGCCAGAAAGTTGGCTGATATATAAGGAGCTTAACTCTCAAATTAATATGAGGTCTTTTGGGGTGATTTTAACGCCCGATTCCCTGGGCCGCTACTACCAAACCCAATAACCCTTAGTATGATACTGCATGTTTTGGGCCCAAAGGCCTGCTCGATTTTTCTTATTGGGTATCACCCCAAAAGACCTCATACTTATGTGGGATTGAAGTCCTTATATACTAGCCAACCCTGGGCTAGTATTCTAGTGTGAAATATTTGTCTTTGACCACACATAGATCCCACAAAATACCTCCAGTAGAGAACGCAATGTCCTTGTTGCATACTAGGCGGCCCACCTAATTTCATTCTAGAATCGACCGCGCTCTGATACCAACTTGTAACGCCCCAGCCCAATAACCCTTAGTATGATACTGTCAGCTTTGGGCCCAAAGACCCGTACAACTTTTTTATTGGGTATCACCTTAAAAGGCCTTATACTAGCTTGAAAATTAAGCTCCTTATATATCAGCCTACTCTCTGGCTGATATCCGATGTGAGATATTTATCAAGTACCACATGGGTCCCACGGTGATACCCAATAAAAAAAGTCGTATGGACTTTTGGGTCCAAAGCGGACAGTAGCATACTAAGAATTATTAGATTTGGTAGTATCGGCCTATGAAGTGTGGGGTTACAAAAAAACTTTAGCAAAGAAAACCAACAATTCTCCATTTAATTATTCCTTTTTGGAAGAAAGTATTTCTCAAACGTACTTAGTGAATAAAACCAAAATTCAATTAACATCTTAAATCTAGAAATTAAATAGACTATGATTTCAAGAAAACTACTATGAATAAGACCAAAACTGTGATTAATTTTTTAAAAAACATAACTACTCCAAAAATCCATCTAATTAATCAACTTTATGTTTGTTACGTGTCTCATTTATGAAACATAGTTACTCCTTCGTATTTCTTTATCTATTGGTTTCCTTTCCTATATATACCTTAAAATCCATTGTTCACATAAACCCCTTAACTCCTTTCTGCTCAAAGAACAAAGAAAAACTTGCTTAATCGTTTCTTTTCTCAAAAATATTATACTGTATATTTTGTCTCTTCTAAACACACACATATTTCTTTTAAATTTATAAATTTATAATACTGAAAATGACAATTCGTTCATCTCGGGGATAGATTTATACCATACTTCAGTTGAAATCAAGGTAACAAGCTTGTTTGAGATTATTCTTTTGTCCTCAGCTTTTAAGTTGTTAATTGTAGTTTTATAGACCTTTTTCATTGTTGAATTCTTTAAAAATAATAAAATATTACGTTTTTCTTTATAAAGAGTACACCAAGATATAAGTCTGTTATAAACACTTAGACTCATATGTAAAACATAAAAACCCTCGATTTAACAAACTAACCCAAACATTTTGATACTCTTTTCATTTTTATTGTTGAAAAATGCACATAAATTAAGAAATTACAAATATGTATATAATTTTTTTAGGTAAAAATACCATTAACTAAAACTGATTCAACCAATAAAAAAATATTATACAAAAAATAACGACTCAAATTCAATTTTTGTTTTTTACATGGATAGATATGAATAATAATTATGTTTGAAACAAATTCTTTTCTCTAAATTATTTTGAAACAGAAAAATATGTATTTTGGTTGATAATTACAATTGTGTAGAATGAATAGTGATGGTCCAATTATATTTGTGTTCTTTTGTCGTCTATTACATTTTTCTATAAACTTCGAACTACACCAAATGATATTTTTGATATAAGCCAAAATCTGAGAGGCTAATTAAACAAAACCTCCGAAACCGAAAGATGAATTAATAAAAACGAAAACTTGTATATATTCTACGTTTATGAGTTTATTATTAATTTAATTTATGTATTTGGAAAATATTTAAATATATATTGGGATCTTTCTTTGTCCAATGGCTGTCACAAAACGAGAGAACCACAAGTCTAGAATATGCCTTTCTAACAATTGTACTATTTATTAGATAACCGACACAAATATAATAATTTGGATGTATTAGTTTAATATGCTTCGATACGAAAATGAGAGAAAAGAAAGAAAGCATTACGTCAAAACGAGTTTTTATCATTACCTTATTTTCGTGCAACCTTCTCTTACAGAGATTTTCTCCTCTTTCGGTTCTAAATAAGACAAATATTTTATGTATTTGTTAGATAGTTTTTTTTAATAAGCTTATATATCAAATATTTTAATTTTTTAACCTATAAAATATAAGAATCATAGACCAATGTTTCGCTAAGCTTGGTCAATGGCCGGTCCTGGCAATATACTCATACCGGTTAAAGTTATTTTTTTAAAAATATGATTGCTAGTAAATTTTTTGTCATATTAATGAATCAGTCTATTAATCCAAATTCTATACGTAAAAAAATATATATTCGTATAAAGACTAATCAATTTTGATTACTAATTTGATAACAACACCCTAGAGATAACAATTATTACGCAACTTGATTCTTGTTGCTAAAAGAATTATTTATTTAGTACTTTTGTTCGTTAACTTGTGGATGAAGATGAATTAGTTTTGGAGCTAAATTTTTTTTTTTTTTTTTTGGAGCTAAAACTTGCTGATGTAGTTTATATACGACTGAAGTTATGTTATTTAGTTTCCAAACATAATTTACATCCTTACAAAATAAAAATTAATAGTAAAATAGACTGAATGTATTTGGTCAACCAAATTCGTTAGTTTTCTCTAAATTTTTAATATATCCAAAATGCATGTTAGCGCATGCATATATGATATATATCCAAATAAAGAATAGGAACAATTACATTCTATTAATGTACTTAACAGTGAATTATTTATATTTTAGTGTACTTATTGTTGTTTGTGGAATTTCAATCTTAACAAATATTTTTTTTGCACTTGAAAAGAAGAGAACAAAAAGAAATGGTGTTAATATCTTGATAGATATGCAAAATAAAAAATAATGTTTTATTTTTCATTATAAATATTTAAAATTAATTAGTTAATAATATATATATATTTTAAAAATTAAAAATTATACCAAAAATTATATTTTTTATATTCTGTAAACAGACATTTTCTTTTTTATTTGGACATAAAACAAAACACAAATTTCAAGACGTTTGTGTACATGACGCTAATTATTCGGAGTACACAATGATTATTCAGTATGTGTACAACGTCGTGCATCATTCATCATGTATACCACGTCATGTATACGATGCTTGCGTATACAACCTTGCATATTCATATAGCATGTGTACAGTGTTACGTGTTACGTAGACAATGTTTTATACACAATGATTTTGTAGACCATGTTAATTATTATATGTATACAATGATGATGCAATTTATGTACAACATCATGCATCATGCAACATGTATATATCATCACGTATGATGCGTACTACATCACATCATGTTAATTATTAGATGTACACAATGATAATGCAATCTATTTATCATGTTAATTATTAGATGTACACAATGATAATGCAATCTATCTATAATATCGCGTACAATAACGTATAATGACAATAAATTATTATATGTACACAATGATGCAGTTTATGCACAACGTCGTGTATCATGTAACATGTATATAACTTTACATATACAATGATATGTACATAATGTGTATACATCATGCTAGTTATTAAATATATAAAATGATATTGCAGTCTATATACAATATTTTGTACAATGACCTATATAAATTGCATGATCAATATGGTCAATAGATAAACGTTGTGTACATGAAAAACAAAAATAATGTTTAAATGTTAACATAAGAGTTTCATTGAAGAAAATATACAGAAGTTTTTAAAAAAGATTATTGTATCTAAATTAAACAAAACAAGTATCTATTTATAGAGTATAAAAAAAATTCGTATAATTTTTAATTTTATTGAATATATATATATATATATATATATTATGATTTTTAAAGATTTCTACTAAAATATAATTATATAGAAAAGTAAAAATATAGTAAAAAAAAATATTACCAAAATACACCAATAACAACAAATACATCAAAATATAATTATTTTTTTAAAAGTCCACAAAAATGAAATTTACTGTAAACAATAACAATTTAACAAAAACATATAGTCTCCTTTCAGTTTGTGTCAAATTATATTAATAAAGGAATATTATTCATTATTTAGATTTAGTTTATATAGAAAAAATATAATTTTTTGCCGTCAAAAAAGAAATAAAAGACCGTTTGTTTTTCCTTCCTTGGTAGAAAAAGTGCTGATTTCCAGACATTCTTGTCTCCCACTTTTTTTCCCACTCCGATCTTCTCCATATATCTCCGACGTCCTTCATCTTAATTTTCCGGTGAACTCTGACGAACAAACAAAATTTAATCTATCTCCATTTCATTTATTTTATTTTATATTTTCTGCGACTGCTCTGAGGACTGAGAGAGCTTTAAAAGATTGATCGCCATTACGGAATTTCAAAGGCTTCTCTCATTTAATTATCTGTAACTTGAAGTGTTGACTTCATTGATATCTTTCTTTCCTCTGAGTTTCTGAGAGTTGAAAGTTGTCATTGTTCTCTCCTCTTTAATTAAACCCTGAGATTCTTCTTTTCTTTTTATTAAATTGAGCAAGATCTGAGTTTGCGTCAGTTTAAGGCGATGATCGTGGCTACTTAAACAAAAAAAATCTGGGTTTATCGAGGTGTGATTAATGCTCTCTGGGTGTTATTAGAGTTAGTAATCTTCCAAATTATTATAATATATTGTTATTACTCGTACTTATAAATCTCTACTTCTTTTTTTATTGTTAAAAGAGATCACATAAGTGTTCGATGAAATGCCTCTGAGAGAAAAAAAGAATGTGTAAAATGGAGAAGTTTCTTTACCACAGGAAGCTCTGGGAGATGAAAGTTAGGCTTTTAGGAGAGAGCAAGGGTGATAAACTCAAGAGCTCTTTTATTTCAAGGTCTCGTATGAGCTTATGGATGATTCGTGCTGTGACCATATTGTTGCTTTGGAGTTGTTTTATTCATTTGATAGCTTTAGGAGAGATGTGGGGACCAAGATTGTTTAAAGGTTGGCCTTCTTGTTTCAATCACAATGGTTTGTTCACTGCCTCTGAAATCAAGTGTCTTCCCACAAAAATCCCCCTTCCGCCTAAAAGTAAGTTCTTTGATTGATCAAATTTGTTGTTGAGTTGAATGTTGCTAACATGAAGATGAATCTCTT
>OVBE01015820.1:0-11260 GCA_900406425.1 Iberis pinnata | reverse complement strand
CCGAACTGATGATTCTTTGGTTCAAAAGTTGCCCAAGCTCAACAGACACCTTCCCACGGATTGATCCTTCACTTTCACGGACTGATCCTTCACTCTCACAGATTTCTTCTTCGAAACTCGAACTATCGCCTTCTATGGAGTTTTTCCTTCTTAAGTTAGAGATTTTCGCAATGAGAAGAAGAAGAAATCCAAAGGTGAAGAAAATGGCTCGAGCTTCTTGGAAATGGCCCAGTCAGGACAAGCCACGTCCTGCTTCCGCGTCCAGAACAGGCACACTGCTCGACCAGGCAGACACAGTGCATGCTGGTAACCACCCAGCCAAACTGCTCGCTGGCCAGCTACTCGGACAAAGTGACTGACTGGCAGCACGCTGGCAAGCTGCTTGGACCAACTGACTGGCTGGCAGCTCGCTGGCAAGCTGCTTGGGCCAACTGACTGGCTGGCAGCTCGCTGGCAACCTGCTTCGATCAAACTGGCTAGCACACTGCACGCTGGCAAGCTGCTTTGCTCATGCTGACTGGCACGCTGCTCGGACACGTTCTGATTTTTCACGCGAATCAGCTTCTTTTCCACCCGATAACCCAACTATGCGCACATCAGGTAAACCTGTGCATGGTTCGGTCCATGTCCGAGCATCTTGACTGATCCTCGGCCAGTTTAGAACTTTTCTTGGCCAAATTATGCCTTAACTTATTTTCTTAGCATCTTAATGCATTTTTAAGTCGAACCACTAAATTCTTGACTGATTCACTTGCACACTCGGATTCCCAACCACTTGATCATAATCAAACCGTGCTATGATCTTCGATCTTCTTTGATCGATCTTCCCAAACGGACATGATGCTTGTTAAGCATCACGATCATGTTTCCCAAGCATGATCTAAGGGGATTTACTAAGCCATACTCGCATCCTATCCAACTGGTCCAACCCTCAACTATCACATAGCATTAGTGACAATTTTCGGATTGCCACTAGGATACATTAAAATGTCTGAGGAGTCACTGGTCTAATTATTATTAATTATAAAAATTAAAAATAAATAGAACAATGCTTAAACACTCAAACAGTTCATGAATCCTTTCCATTTAACTTAAGAAAATTCGACACTTAGTCAAATTACAACATCTTTCACAAAATAACTAAAGTTTCCTTTGCTTCCTTTTCTTAAAAGCTTAACCTTAGGATTTTAACCTATTTGCCCGAAGCATTCATACTTTGGCTCGGCCACTTGGCCAATGTTCTTTTACTTAGTGAAATTCGGGTGTTACAAATACCCTCGTCGACCTCCGATGATTTTTGCACGATGTCGAGAGGACATAGCTCGCCACTGCGGCCTGATAGAGACAAGCCGCCTCCTTGGCCAAGAATAACGGGGAGAACGTAGTAACTGCCGTGGGAAATAAAGTCTCTGTCGATGTCGAGAACCACACCATATACGTTTGCTGCGAAATCCCCGATTAAGGCAACAATGAAGTAAAACGTAGGTTTCATATTATTATTACTTTTCATAGTTTTTGTGATGATTTAAGTGTTTGATGGATGAAGAAAATATCAGTTGATATCATACTTATTTATAAACGAATCTATAAAGTATAACTAGAGTCAAAATGGTGACTGGGTGAGGCTGCTTTGACGGCTAGTGTAGGGTTGGCTTGTGAAGTATAAACTCTAATATTTATATTATTTTTAGCATATTGCACATTGTGAAGAGATTATCATATCTTCCTATCTTCTACACACGTTTCTTTAATATGGTCGGGACAAATCTTCGGTAGTGTTTTAGTTTTTGAGCTTTCTTATAAAAGTAAGAGCACTGAATCTACTATTCATGTCTTGTTTTGTATGGTTTTACTCTTATGCGTTCCTAACAAGTTATATCTCCAATTTCTTAGAAAGATTAAATTTTCTATGTTTAAGTAGAAAAGATTCGATCAAAATTACTTCACTTACCTTTTCTCGAGTACTTAAACAAATATAAAAACCCAAAGCATGAAAACGATTTGTTTATCCTTTTTTTTTGTACAATTATTTATATATGCTTTCTTTAATGCTTTTTTTGTGTTTACTTTCACCCAACCACTTGTCGGGCTCTTTCGAGACCGAATACATGTATTGTTCCGTTAGGAGGGCTTATCCGAGATTCAGAAGTTCACTACAAGAAAACATGAGGATTTCTAACATAATACATTGACGGTAAAATATCTGTCAATAATAGTGACAAAAACTGACGGATTGCTTGGTCAACAATAATTTACTAAGGGTTAAATTCAGTAAGAAATACTAACGGATTAATGATGGAAAGTTACTGACGGATATATTCCGTCACTAATCCGCCAATAAATTTTCTCGATTTACTGACAGCATAATCCGTCAGTAATCCGTAAGAAAAAGATCAATATAAACCAGAACATCCCCTTTCATTATTTCACAAAAAATTTCACAAACACACTTATAAAATGTCTACTCCTCCTTATTTTCGATCATGGATGGATGGTGAAAGGATGAATCCAGAGACCAAACTTTTGAAAGAGGAATATGCAAATGGTGTTATGAAGTTCATGGAATTAGTATGTCGACAACCTCAGGAACAAAGCAGTCGTAAGTTAACGTGTCCATGTTCTTTATGTCAGAATTCTCGTCATATCAAGATAGATACAATATGTAATCACTTATATGTGAATGGTTTTTTGCTAAGTTATAAGATTTGGTATTTACATGGAGAACGACATGATATTATTGTTAGTAGTAGCGGTAGCGAACCATTGCCCGATATGATAGAGGAACCTAGAACGTAATTAGATTTTGGGGCACCTAGGGTTCAAATGGTTAGTGATGTCTATAGAGAAAATATACAGATGGCTCAAGTTTCATTTGAAGAACCAAATTTAGAAGCACGACAGTTTTTTGGTATGTCAGATGTAGTGGATCAGCCATTACATAGTGGATGTAGAGATGGTCATTCACCTTTATCATATGCTAGTAGGTTGATGGGGATAAAGACATATTATAATTTTCCTGAGGATAAAGTTGACGCAATAGCCAAGTTTGTGAGAGATATCTTGATAGGTTAAGAATTTAATCATAAACTAATACTACATACAACAGTTCAATGTAGTAAAGCTAGGATCAAATCCACATAGACCAGAAAGTACACGATTCAGTTTTAATTCAAATCAAGCTAAAACAGAATAATAAAGAGGTTGATTGTAGCAAATCAGAACGATAAGTAAAAGCGGTTTGAAAATGATAATAAAAACGCTAGGCATTAGAGAAATCCGTAGGTAATCAGGTTTAAAGTCAAGTGACTGAAAATAGTTCTCAACATGAAAGACAAAGATTGAATAATCTCCTCTCAGAGTATTAATCCCTATGCTCAAATTATCAGAGACAAACTCTCACCGTCTTTTAAATGATTGATCATGCATTACAGTTCAGATTCAATTGTTCATAAGCGTTTAAAAAAGTACTCTCGCAAGTAAAAATAGTTATTCATCTTAATTAGGTCAGGTTTCTAAATTAAATCTCTTTGTATTTATCAACCTAATATCATAACTAGGTGATCAAGCTATGCATTAAGAACAAATTTAAACTAAGAACCTAACAAATTCAATCCTACAAAGTTAATCCTAATATTTAAATTGGTTTTCCTAGGAAACCTTAAAACCTAACTATGGAACTACTCAGACATTGCAAAGCATACCCAATTCAATATCAAAGAAGAACACATAATTAAAATAGATATATTGAAAATAGGGTTCACAATTTCTTCTCCAAATACAAGGTTCAGGAATTCTTCTCCCAGTAAAAGCTCTAAAAATTGCAAAGTATGAAAGTGTAAAAAATAAAACCTAAGCCAAAAGGCATTTATAGTTCTAAAAAGTTAAACAATAAAATATTAAAATTTGGGATAAAGCTGACGAATTTTGTGTAAAATCTGGAAAATTGTGGTTCTTCTTGGGCCATTTGCCCGATCGATCTTCCTCTGCCCGATCGAGCATTTTGAATAATTTCCTGATCGCCCTTTGAATGCTCGATCGATCTGTTTCTTCGAAAACTTCTAGGAAGATCTGCCCGATCGGGCACATGTGTTGCTGGATCATGCACTTTGTTTCTTCATTTATATCACATTCTGAAAGTTATGAAATGCTCTGAAATGTTCTGAATACTCCTTTAAGCTCCAAAACGACATGACCACTTAGAATCCTGAAATACACCAAATTTGAAAGGAAAACACTCGGAATAATGCAGAATCCGAGACATAAATTCACACTAATATGCATTAAAACCGAGTAATATCATATCTTGCCAGAGGATAACAATGCTCCATGTTCATATTACGAGATATAAAAACTTGTGTCGGGGCTTGGATTGCCGTATCAAGTTCTGTTGCATGACTGACTGACGATTTGACAAATGATGGGGATCCTTTAGTATGTCCTTGATATCCCAACCCATAGTTTAGGTCACTGTCTCTCTCCATTGCAAGTACTTTGTCAAGATCTTTGGTACCCTTAGTCAGCATTTTGATGTTCCTTAACTGTTCACTCAATCGAGACTCTAACAATTGATTTTTCTTTTCTTCCGCAGTTATAGCTGTTTGAAGAAATTTCACCTTCTCTTGCAATTTCTGTATGTCACAAGTTAATTCCAAATTCTGGTTTCTGACATCGATCAAGGTTTCACACAGGAAGCTGGTTTCCTCGAGTAACGGTTGGTTCTTTACCTGTTTAGACAGAACCTTGGTTTCGTGACAGGTACCTGCTCTGATACCAATTGTAAGTGTAAACGGACTAACAAAAATCAAATCTTCTTAAAACACGTTCTTTATTAAGATAAACACAATATAGCTTGTTCTTTATTCACTGGATTTGTTTCTCTTAATCTTTCACTCTCTATTGCTCTGTTCGCTCAATCTCACAGACACGAAAACACAATCTCACAAAGTTCAATCTCTCAAAATAGTCGGCTAAAAGAACTAGAGAACCTCTATTCTACTTAACCTCCTATTTATATTAAGGTCTAAACCTAAGCCTTCTCGTCAAGTCATATCTCTTCTTTCCATAAGCCTTTTTTCCCATTTTTAAGCTTGTTTCCTTTTCTTGATGTCTTTTCTTCCATTCCTTTTTTGCTTGTATATCAAGCAGCTACTCTTCCTTTTTCTTTATTCCTTTTCTTTTCCGATTTTGAACTTCATTCCTTTTGACTCTTCATAGGTTTGAGACAAAAATGTGGATGCAAGGAATTGATGACACAACATCAAGAGGAATCACAACTCAAAGGAAGCGGGAACAACAAATCGGGGTCATTAAATGTTTTCAAGAATGGAAGATTGTGAATAAAAGCAAAAGAGGAAATGAAGATTATGGAATGATTTGAGAAAGGGAATCAGATCGAGAAGAGAAAGGAAACAAACTTAAGGGTTTTGCGTAAGAAGAATAAAAGGGTGTGCGTGGTGTAAAAAGAACTCGAGCCGCATAAAAGTGAGATTGGGATTTTGGGTTTGAGAGAGATTTGATCTTTGTGAGATATTGGGTAAGAGTCTTTGTTTTGGTTTGTGAGGGTACAACACAAGTGTATTAGAGAATAACTTGTGATACAAGATTGAAAAGAAACTCTTGTAATTGTATTATCAAGGGTGAAATAAAGTTTTGTGTTAAGGGATAGTTTGTCTCTGTTTTTCAATTGGTACCAGAGCGGGCATCTGAACAAGAAGAAAACTTCTTATAAATAAGGTGAAGATCATGTGGAAATCACAATGGAGAACAATCAACTCCCTATGACAAGGTCATTGCTACTAGATCCGGACAACTTTGGTTGGTGGAAAGTCCAAATAAGAGAACTGTTGAAAGGACTTGATGAGGAAGCTTGGAATGTTGTCACTACCAGATGGTCCATACCAAAAAAGAAGGATGAACAAGGTGCATGGGTAGACAGAGAGTCTAGTGAGTGGAATGATGCGGAAAAACTAAAGTCAAAGTACAACTCCAAGGCCTTATCTACCATCTGGTGCTCACTTACCAAGGATCAGTTCAAACGGGTCCAAGGTTGTAAGACTGCAAAACAAGCCTGGGATATCCTTCAACCAACATATGAAGGAACTGATTATGTGAGACGATCAAGGGTTGATCTCCTGACATCTAAGTTCGAACGAATTAAAATGAGGGAAGATGAAAGTATAAAAGAATTCAGTGGGAAGCTATCATCCATTGGTAATGCATCAGGAGTCTTGGGAAAAACGTACAAGGATAAGAAATTAGTTAAGCGCATAAGTCAGCGCTCCAAATCTCCAAAAATTCAGACGAAATGTCCTTCGAACAAGTGGTAGGGTATGATGCAGGCTAGAGAAATGGAAATCAAACCAAAAGAACCTAATAAGAAAACTGGTGTTGCCTTCACAACAACTGAACCAGTTAACTCAGAATCCTTGGAGGATATGGTGGGTCTTATAGTCAAGAAATACTTCAAAAAGTATGACAGAAGCCAAAAACAGGAGAACTCAAGTGGGAATAAACCTGAACAAAAGCCTGACATTGACAGAGTTAATCACAGAAATGATGTTCAATGTCATGAATGCAAAGGTTTTGGACACTTCAAAATGGACTGTCCCCATATTAAGAAGAAGGAAACAATCAAATGTTTCGAATCCAAGGGATATGGACACCTCAACTTTGAGTGTGTTAACTCTCAAAAACGCAAAGAGAAATCCTATGTCAGTCAAGAAAATGAAACTAAGGATAATGAGTCTGAGGATGATAGTGAAGAAAAAATGCTGAATCTGGTGGCATATGTTGGGATCATTGAGGAAGACTCTGAATCTGATATGGATGCTAAGGTAACCCTGTTGGAAGAAAACAAGATTCTGTGTGAAATGTGGTGTCACTCAAAACTCAGAATGATGAACTAACTCAAGAAAATCAAATTCTGGTTGAAGTAGTTGAGATTCTCATAAACGAACTACAAGAGGGAAAGGGTAAGTCTGAGCTATTGCAGCACCAACTTCAAGAACAACTTAAACAAATCAAGATGATGTCAAAAGGGAGTGAATATCTGGATAAACTACTGTCCTTGGGAAGACCCGGTACTGTCAATTGGGGCCTGGGATATTATGAGAAGTTCAGTGCATCCACCACATTTTTCAAGGCAATAGTGGGGCACAACCAAGAGCAGACAGGACCTTCAACAGGCAAAAGGCAAATGGGTGAGGGATCAGAACCAAGAATATCTCTTGGAAGAGCCGGAGACATAAACCAAAAGGGAAATCCAAAATGTACAGACCATGTAGCTATTGTGAGGAGTATGGGCATACTCGGAATGATTGTTACCGGTGGGGTGACAGAATATTTCAGATACTACACCATCACGACTATCATGTTGACAAAAGATACAGAGATAAAGTATGGGTGAGAAAGGAGCTTCAGTATTGTTACTAAACTTTGAGCTCTGAAATCAGACAAGAGGTTCAACAAAAAGAAGCCTGGTATTTTGATAGTGGATGTTCCAGGCACATGTCAGGTGAAACAGAGGCCTTGAAAGGTCTTGAAGTTGCCAACATCGATAAGGTTACTTTTGGAGGGGGAGCTAAAGGTAAAATCAAAGGGCGAGGAGATACCTACGATAAAACCAATCAAAAACTTCAAAATGTATATATGGTTGAAGGGCTAACAGCTAATCTTATCAACATTAATCAACTCTATGACGAAGGCTTAGCAGTAATTTTAACTAGGAACCAATGTCAAGCGGTTGATGAAGTAGGTGATGTGAAGCTCCAAGGAAAAAGAACAGGAAGCAACTGCTATATGTGGATACCAGAAGAACGATGCCTTACTGCTATAGCAACCAGTCAACTAGACCTTTGGCACCGAAAACTGGGGCATGTGAATGTCAGGACATTGCTAAAACTGTCCAACAATGAGCTGGTGTGAGGTCTACCTAAGCTAAAAGGAGATGACAAGTTTGTGTGTGTTCTATGTTCACAGGACAAACAAGTCAAAGTACACCATCCAAGAGTCGCTGACATCACTACAAAGAAACCGTTGGATCTAGTACACATGGATATAATGGGACCCATTCAAGTGGAAAACATTGATGGAAAGAAGTACAATTTTTGTACTTGTTGATGAGTTCACAAGATACACATGGGTCAGACCTTGGATAGCTTCAGGATTCTGGTTCTGCAACTAAAAAATGAGAAGTGTTGTATAAAGACCATCAGAAGTGACAGGGGAGGTGAATTCCTTAATGAAGCTTTTGAAAAAAATTTTGCTGGTCAAGGTATAACTCATCAGTTGTCTGCACCAAGGACACCCCAACAGAATGGAGTTGTTGAACGCAAGAACAAAACTCTACAAGAGATGGCTAGGGCTATGCTAAATGAAAATCAAGTTGCCAAACACTTCTGGGCTTAAGCTATTAGCACAACATGTTACATCATCAACAAAGTATATGTCAGGAAAGGTACTGCTACAACACCATATGATCTGTGGAAAGGGAAACCACCAAGTGTGAACTACGTTCACTTATTTGGGTGTGTGTGCTACATACTTAATGATAAAGATCAACTGAGAAAATTTGACGCCAAAAGTGATGAAGGAATTTTCTTGGGTTACTCTGTCACAAGTACATCATACAGAGTCTATAACAAACGTACCAATGTTGTGATGGAGACTATGAATGTTGTGTTTGATAATCTTCAGCAAATCACTGAAGGTATCACTAACCTAGAACTCTCTGTATCAAGGCAGACAGTAGGACATGATTCCACTGGAACTGGAGGTGTGACAGGTTCAGAAGAAGTTGTTACGGATATAGAAGATCTGATACTAGACCAACCCACTGTTCATCGAAATCACTCAGAGAAGGATGTTATTGGTAAAGTCACTGATCCTAGAGTGACTAGGCAGAAGAAGATCAATTTCAGAGAAATGGTTGGTTATTCATGCTTTGTGTCCTGATAATAGTGATTTTGGGTCCCTGGGTTATCAATCAACCCATCGTTGTAGTATAGGTGAGGATGGGCTTTTGTCAATCCATAATGGGAGCGTACTGAGCAATGTTGATGAATTGGATGCTTTAAAGTCAAGCTAATGTAAAAAGGGTTTTAGTTACTAAAAGGTCCTAAGTGCAACAAAAGTAAAAAGCATAAAAATAAAGAAAGACTTAAAACACTTTTGGATGCAAAACAGAGTAAAAGCAAGAAAGGGTAAAAATACAATCAATATAAAGTCGTTCATGAGGAAAAAGGGTAATTGACTTGGGAATCCATCCTAGGCTACCTAAGTACCTAACATACCTCAAACAATGAGCTGACCCCTAGACAGTAGCTCTACTAACAATCAATTCCAATCTCAAGCAAAGCAACCACAGACTCAACTATCATCATAGACAGCGACTACCTAGCATGCATTAACCTCTACTACTCTAGCTAACTCGTTTCCCATATCTATTCACAGAGAAGGGGAAACGAATCTCTGAAACCCCCTCGTTTCGGTCACCTCCAATAACTCACCTCTTGGTGTTGTAGGGCCTAACGGCGGGTCTCTGTCCGTCTCGGGTAGGAGTACAATCAGCATTAAGCTGAGGAGGTCTAGAAGGGATCTAGGAAACAAACAACTTAGGTACCTAAGCAAACTCAGAACATCAACACTTATCTACCCCCATCCTCAGGAACTTGGATGACTACGCACTACTCATGGGAGTAGAAGCAGATGAAACAGCAAACATAACCTTGAACCTAAACATGCAGATCTACGAAGAACAACAAGAACACAAACCCAAAAATGAAGAACAGCAATGAAACAGTAGCTAAGCAAGATATTAAAAACTTAAAACAAAAATCAAGATGCAAAAACTAAAGAACAACCTAAGGCTAAGCAAGAAATCAAAGGAAAAACAATAGATAAGACTTGAAAGAAAAATGGTTTTTACACCAAGAACATGAAGAACAAAACTAAGAAATGAAAACCTAAGACAAAAACCTAAAAAGGAAAGAAAAACTAAAGCTTTTGCAAATGGAGGTGAATTAGGGCTTTTATAGTGTTCAGAGAAAAGCCCTAATTCACACTAAAGACAAAATGCTAATCATAGTCTTGGATCTTGGGCCTTGCTTCAGGTGGTATCCGGATTCGAGTTGGTCGGGTTGGAGCGTGTTTGCTTTCGAGTAAGTGAGTGCACAATTGATCCGGACTACAGATGCTTGCTTGGGATCAATCTAGCGTTGAGTGCGTCCAAAGTACGTCTCAGGTTGGGATCGATCCCGGCATTGAGTGCATGAGATCAATCCCAACATAGGTGAGATCGATCTCGTATATTTTTTTCTTAGTCCAACTTCATATTCGTGCACTTCCTTGGCTTTGTTTGAGACTTCATCAGAAACATTGAAAGAGTGAGGGGGGATTGATCTGAATTGCTTGCGCGATCGATCTGGAGTGGCTGTGGGATCAATCTGCATAGTGCTGGGATCGATCTGCATAGTGTTGGGATCGATCCCGAAGGTGCTGAGTGGGATCGATCCTGTTTCGTCGTTGAAGTGCCCGAGATCGATCCTGCATAGTGCTGGGATTGATCCAGCAAGTGCTATGAGGTAAGTTCAGTCCATTCCATGCTAAGTGTTGAGTGCTGCTCTATTTACCATTAAGTGCTACTTTTCTGAAATTTCTCAAATCCTTCCCAAAAACTCCTGAAAGTCCTGAAAAACCTCCAAAATGCGTGTATATGAAATTTTTTTATGCAAAAGTCCTAAAAATCCTAAACTTAGTGTAATCAACCATAATTGTGATGTATGCACGCTTTTAGACCCCATAATCGATGCTAATTGATAAGTAAAATCCATGAAAATTCAGAGTCATCAACTCCCCCAAACTAAATCCTTGCTTGCCCTCAAGCAAGTAATTCAGAAGTCTGGGAGTGAGGTTTGAAAGTGGGAACTCAGAACCAAAATATGCTGCAAAAACAGGTAGTATTATTGTCCTGGTTACTAGTTCTAGAATGCAATCCTAAGTTTATCCTACATAAAAACGTTAGCCATACCCATCAAAGTTCGTCACAGACCAATTCCAACTTCCACAATGCATTCAAATCCGTTCGTCCCTTTAACATTCATTAACCAGGAACCATGGATCAAGTCATGTGCCTTCAGTGAACTCATTTGGTCAATGACAGGTTATGGAGTAGAAATGACCCCTTCATGCAGTGGTAAGTAATTCTGAACAAGGGTTTTCTCAAAAAGGGAATGAGCTTTAGCAGAAGGCTAAAGGTAAGAAC
>OVBE01015819.1:0-11260 GCA_900406425.1 Iberis pinnata | reverse complement strand
TACCTAAATGGATCCGGAAAAAGGTATAAAAACGAGTGAAAATGCGAGTATATCACCTAGTTTAGGAGAAATCTACTCAAAGATCATTTGGGAAGAACAACGTCTAGGCTTTGTGTGTGACCGTGAACAACCAGATGCGATTGGCTTAGTTGTTCGACAAGAAAACAACTAGCCGTCGCTTCTTCCCCGACAAAGTAGCAGCTCGGTTTCAACTCCAAATAAATATCATGACAAATGAGTTATTTGCTCTTATTGTGGCATATAGGGTCATGATAAAGACCACTGATGGCAAGTTGTTGGCTATCCGGACTGGTGGTTGGAGAGAACTGGTCGAGGAGGTCGAGCTCGTGGTTATGGGACAAACTCTTCTGGTCGGGGTCGTGGTCAAGCAATGGTTCATGGAACGACCTCTAATTCCTCTCAATTTACAGATTTTACGAAGAAACAATTAGTAGCCTTGTCTCAAATTCTTAACCTAGTTCAATGTATTTATGAGTAACCATAATATTTCTAAAACCTAAATATTTGTGTTTCTCTGTGATCGACTTCCTTTGTAGCCCATGTCTTCTTCTTGTAATGACTCACATGTTGTTACAAAAACTATTATTTTCACTATAACACCAAAAACACTTCTCAACATCAATATGTCTGATGTCTCTAAAGTCATAATGACATGTTATCTGATGGAGAGTATTCAAGTTCAATTCCTACTTGATAGATATAGTATTTTTTGTTTTTTTTTTGTTGTAATGTTATACTATATTCCAACAAAAAATTACTTTGTACAATCAATTGTTTAAATCAAAAGAACTGCTGAAAAACTAAATGTTTGAATTGATAAATCTAATGGCCATAACCAAACCAAAGTTGCAGAAGATTGGGAAAAGGTAGAAAGCCTGAGATTCGTAGACTATTGATTTTATCTTTAACTAGCTTGCAAATATGCTTCGAAAGTGCAGCAGATTGTCTTGGAGTGTTCCCATGTCCGCGTTTGTTCCTTTCTTTCCATATAACATGTAGACAACATTGAAAGGAGAGGCAGAGAAGAAGGAGAGATTTGTGAGAGCCTGTCTATGAACTCATAATGTTGATTAGTTGGTCACATTTGCAAGTGATAGAGGTGGTCATAATCGGAGAGACAATGGACCTCCACACATCCGCTGAATAGGAGCAACTAAAGAATAAATGATTTTGATCCTCCATAGGAGTGTTACAGAAGACACAAGAGACCGGGGAGCCACTGTTCCAGAGAGCAATCCTATCACTTGTTGATAAGCGATTCTTAAAGGCCAACCACACAACAAAAGAATGCTTTGGTATTGAATGCTTGAACCATACAAGCTTGGACCAATTCTGTAAAGGCTTGGCAAACGTAGCTGGTCATAGACATTGGCAAATTTAAAAGAAGATTGATAATCATCCATCTTATAACGCCAGAGTATACTATCATTGCAAGATAATGGGTCCGGAACTGGTATGGAATGCAAGAACTCAGTCAAAAATATCAGGGGCTGGAACCTTTGAGGCCAAAATCTATAACCCGTAGAGTCTGCTACAGCCACTGTCGCTTCTTTACTGATTCCCAAAGCTCGGAACCCACGAAAGCCGACAATGTCAATGAACCTTCCAAGCGAAATCCAATTGTCAAACCAGAATGAGGTTTGATTTCCATTACCAACATTCACTTGAGAGAAAGTGAAAGCCAAATCTCGCATCATTAAAAGAAGACGCCAAACCCAAGAGCCTTGAGATTCAGAGGCAGACCAGAAGGAACCTTACCGTATTAGATGCTTCTTAACCCAATCAACCCAAATTGAATCAGCAGAAGATAAAATTCGCCAAATTAACTTCAAACTGAAAACATCATTTGCCGTAGATAAACATTCGATACCTAGGCCTCCCTCTGTTTTTGGAAAACAGAGCTCTGACCACGTTATTTTTTTTTGGAGGAGCTTAATGAAGGACCCGACCATAGAAAGGCTGCCATCATCTGTTCCAAAGATTGAATGCATTGCCGAGGAAAACAGAATGCAGAGCACCAGAAGTTAGTAATACTCTGAATAACCGATTGAATCAATTGCATTCGGCCAGCAAAAGAGAGAAATCGTGTGGACCAGCTCTGGAATTTCTGTCTAATGCGATCAAGAAGTTGTCCATAATCAGCCACCTTCATGCTTTTAGAAGTAAGAGGCAGCCCTAAGTACTTCAAAGGTAAATCTCCCTGTTGCATATGGAAGCGTTCAAGAATGAGATCAAGAACTGGTTGATGTATGCCGCCTGAAATTATAAGAGATTTGGACATGTTGATCTGTAAACCCGAGATGGTTGCAAATCTGTTAAAAGTGTCAAATACATTCTGTATGGAACTTAAGAAACCCTCCGTAATACTAGTATATCATTTGCAAAGCACAAATGCGTAAGTCTTGTATCATGACACATTGGATGAAGCTTAATCCGACCCTCCAAAGCAGCTTTATCCAAAAGAGCCGACAATATATTCATAACAATAACGAATAGATACGGTGATAACACGCAGCCTTGACGTAAGCCTCTGTTACTTTTAAAATAACCTGTGAGCTCTCCATTTATTTTGATGGAGAACCAAGCCGTGGAGATGCAAGTAACCAGCCATTTTATGAATAGCTCAGGGACCTCAATTGCCCGAAGAATGGTTTCCAGGAAGCTCCATTGTATAGAGTCAAATGCCTTTGCTATATCAATTTTTAGAGCACAGCGTGGGGAGATAGTAGCTTTGTCATATGCCTTGACTATCTCTGTGGCGAGAAGCAGATTTTCTAGCAACAATCAACCCTGAACAAAGGCTGTCTGGTTCGGTTTAATGAGCTGAGGAAGTAGTAGCTTCAATCTGTTGGCAAGCAGCTTTGATATTACTTATAGATCATATTACAACATGCAATAGGTCTATAATTACAAAACTCCATGGCATCAGTCTTTTTGGGAATTAGAGCTAGGATTGTTGAGTTAACCCCTTGTGGCAAAAACCCATTAACAAAGAATGATCGAATTGCTATTGTGAAATCAGCTACTATAATTGGCCAAGCTTGGACAAAAAATTCTTTCGTGTAGCCATCAGGGCCAGGGGCCTTATTTCTTGGCATTGAAAGAAGGACAGCTTTGATTTCCTCAGGGGTAATAGTACTGGTGAGCATTTGTTTCATATCCTCAGGAAATCGATATGGGATTAAGTCTTGAACAGCTTGAACAGAGCTCGGTGGGATATGTTGCAAAAAATCAGTATACCAAGAGACGGCTTCCTGTTGAATGCCTTCAGGAGAGGTGATTAGAGTTCCCGAGGTGTCTCTGATCATTCGTATATTGTCTGGGTAATATAGTCTTTTGCTCATTTGAATGGCTCATCCTCTACTCCTACACAAACAATCACAACAACAACATGACAATCCATAATATATTGTCTAGGTAATATATAACATCTTGATAAGCTCTATTTTTATCTAAATAGAGCCACTCGTCTCACACGTACTCACTACATCTAAGATCTCAAATATCATGACTACTACCTATGCCAAACTAAGCATATGGCATATCAAGCAATCGAAAACACAATTCAATAGTTGGAAAAAGGATACCACGATTATTCATCTACATTTTTAAGGATACATCAGACGCTTGGATCAGTTGGCTCTTTTGGAAAAACCAATTGAACATGAAGATTATATTAAATTGATCCTTTAATGTGTGTCCGAAAAATATAAGATTGTGGCTGAACATATGAAAGGAAGAGACATATGTCTCAGAACTGGAACTGAGATTTCCGAGGCCCATACAAAATAGAAATATTCATTTTTAGTTTTTATCGTATAGCATTTTTCACATATAATAAATATATTATGAAAATACAATTTAGACGAACTTCCATTTCTAACACCTATAGAATAAAAATAACAATAATTTATGACCAACATAATATTTATTACAGAACAATTTTTATCAACATTTATATTATTTAGTTATATATTAACATTTTCTAATAAATTTACATATACTATTGAAAGATGATTGTTGAAGTATAATAAATTAAGGGTCCTATAATTTTGGGGAGAGGGGGGATTAGATGTTTCATACCAATTTGTTCTAATCCGGCTCTAGTACGTCCTCCACTAAAGAGTTATATGAAATGTTGTTGAATCATGAGAACAAAATTTTCTTGTCTACACTATCCATGCCAACAAATATTCCAGTCAGTGCTAATTTTTCTCACCAACGCAACAACAACAATAACAACACGTCTCAGCCTTCAAGACATAATTACATCAATAACAAAACCTATAATCAGTCAAACAACATCAACCATTGGAGTTAACAATCAAACAACAACATGATTTAATTTAGAGGACCACGACCCTACCTGGGCATATGTCAAATATGTATAGTTCATGGGCACGATGCAAAATGATGTACTCAACTTCAAGCCTACCAATCAATGACCAGAAAAACACATGTGAATCTATTCACACATTATTAGCCACATGCTAACTATGTGGCCACAACTCCATACAATTCCAACTCATGGCTTCTTGATTGTGGAGATGCGCATCATATTATTCTGGATCTCAACAATTTATCTCTTCATCAACCTTACTATGGAAGTGATGATGTATGAATGTATGATTACTCAAACTGATTTTGCTTTTCTATATTCAAGTACAAAAACGTTTAAATTGCATAAAGTTTTATATGTACCATATATACAAAAAAACTTAATCTTAGTGTATGGTTATGTCATTTAACAATGCTTTGCTTTATTTTTCCCTATCATATTTCTTCCGATCCGTGTTCAAAATTCTGAAGTTCTTGAAAAGATTCAAAAAAATTAAAAAAAAGAATATTCGAAAACACTTTGAAATAGAAAACAAAATCTATTAAAAAAAACTTTAAAACCAAATTTTTTTTTTAACCGCAAATATATTTTATTGAATATCATTGTTTACAAGTAAAATTAACGATAATGGACAAGAGTGTAGAAATCTTGACTCATAAACATAAATAAGCGCAAATTTAGATAAATAATCAACGCATACATTGGCATCTCTGGATCGGTACTGATATTGTATATCAACATTATCGTTGACAATTGCATGTTATTAGAATAATGCACTTTTTATTTATTTTATTATTTAAAGTTTATCTATTCTATCTGTCCCCAATATCATTGGCGCTCCAATTCTAGTAGTTTTATTTTCAAAACCCATAAAACCATGTTTCTAAAACTTATGTGAAATCAACTACGATGAAACATTTACAAAATAATAACTTTGGGACTACAATAATCTGTTATAAAATTAGTAATTTATAGGAAAATATATTGCATCAAAAAAATAAATTTGGGGACATAAAATATTATTTTGAGTTACTAACGTGTGTTGAAGTTTTAAAATAAACAATTTCCTATAAATTTCAACCAATAGTATTCTAGATAATTCAATTTTTGTCAATTAATGTGTGTTGAAGTTTACAATATGCAATTAAAATCACATTGAAAACCTAAAAGATCTATATTTGAATAACAAATTTAAAAACTAAAACAACTATTATAAAAAAAAAGAGAAAATTGGGTGATAGAGTAGTTTTCAGTTTTTATTGTTTATTTCAGTTTTTTTAACTTAGTTTTTTATCGGCTTTTAAGTTTGTTTATATTTTAGTGAAAATGTAAAATTCTATATACAATATATTAATAAAAATATTATCTTATAAAATTAATATTTATAAAAATATAAATAAATATTCTTATATAAAAGTTTCCAAATTGTATGATGTTTTAATATATAATTATAAAATATTGTTGATAATATTATTTTCTTAATAGAAAGCTAATTAATAAAAAAGTTAATGATATTATTTTTTATGATTTAAGATTTATTATACTCTCGTATCAATGTATGGTTTTGATTCTATTTAAATGTGAATTCAAACGGTTATACTAATTTTTGTTAATATTACTTGGATGATTGTTAAAAATAAATGAGAATTCAAATTTGAGAATAAAAACTAGGGTGGACGTTGGGTTATTCGGTTCGGTTCAGGTCGGTTTTTTTTTGTTCTGGTTCTTTTGGTTCCTTCAATATATGATCTATATAGAAACTATATTGAAACTCGGTTCGGTTTAGTTTGGTTTGGATCAAAATTTTTGAAACCATTTGAGAACCGATAACTTAATGGTTCCGGTTATGTTCAGATATTTCACCCAATAATACAAAAAAAAACTGAAAGAACCGAAAATTTTCAAAATATCCAAAACCAAAAATACCCAAAAGAACCAAAAATATCCTAACGGGCCAAATGAATAGAAAATAGCCAAAATATCTAAGACCGGAATTACACAATACCAAAAGTATCTGAAATACCCAAAAATAACTGAATATATCCAAAAATTGGTAAGAGAGACATATATCTATGGTTTTTGGTATAAACATTTACCCTATATTTTTTCGGTTTGGTTCTGAACCGATATTCATGGTTCTTGATAAGATGAACCATTTGGATAATATAAAGGAAACCGTACCCCAACCGTACCTGATTTTTTGGTTCGGTTTCAAGTAATTATATATAACCCTAATAAAAACATCAAAATAAATTACACGTGAACTACTAATATCTCAAATTTAACTAATAAACCATACGTGAAAAAAAAACTAATAAACCATATTTTAAGCAAATTACATTAAATGGTGAATAGTGTATAATTTGGGGGATATATTTTACTACAAATATTTTAGAAAACACCAAAAAAAATAAAAAAATTGGATTTTGAATTTTGTTTGAAAAATTGTAAAAATCTAAAACCAAAATCTATTCCAAAACAAGTAAACAATTAAAACCTAAATGTAATGAAATCATATGGATATAGTTTCCTAGTTTGGTACTGAAAATCAGGCAACAAATTAAAACTACAGCTGGCAAATCCTTTTCGTTCGTTTAGATTTTATAAAAACGTACAAATCTTCACTGTAATTTCTTTTTCTCTTTAAATTAAAAAAAAAAATGGTTGAGCAAAAGAGATTCGCTCTGTTTCTAGCGACAAGCGATTCGACGTTCGTGAAGAAGACGTACGGAGGTTATTTCAACGTGTTCGTTTCGACTTTTGGTGAAGACGAAGAGCAATGGGATCTCTTCCGAGTGGTGGACGGCGAGTTTCCGGAGGATAAAGATCTGGAAAAGTACGATGGATTCGTCATCAGTGGTAGCCTCCATGACGCTTTCGGTGACGCTGATTGGATCGTTAAGCTTTGTTCGCTTTGCCAAAAACTTGATGACATGAAGAAGAAGGTTCTAGGCATCTGTTTCGGCCATCAGGTTTATGCTAAACCCATTTCACCAAAATAAGAATTGGTATTAGCACATGTTGAGATTCAATGCGTTGACAATTTAAAAGTATAAAAGTATGTTAGTTTGGGTTTTACCGAAATAGATTCTCATGATGATCTATTTGTTAATTTGAAACATAAAGTGAGATCTCCTTGAGCATTTTGCAAAAATATTTAAAAAGTAAAGAGTTTAAAATTGATATGTTGTTGGAAACTAGATACTAAGTAGAATCAAAGGAGGAAAAATCGGAAGGGCTAGTAGAGGCGTAGACATGGGATTAAGAAGCATAACAGTGAAACCGTGTGGATATTTTGGAAACCAGATTCCAAAATCATTAGCCATCATAAAATGCCATCAAGATGAAGTCTTGGAACTTCCTGAATCAGCTACATTGCTTGCTTATTCAGACAAATGTAGCGTCGAGATGTTCTCCATTGGCAATCACTTCCTTGGCATCCAAGGCCATCCTGAGTACAACAAAGAGATTCTTTTCGAGATCATTGATCGCTTCGTCAATATGAAGTTGATGCAGGTTTGTTGCTTATATATTTTTCGCCATTGTCTTCAAAGTTGTAACATCCAAGCTTTTAAAACGTTTCTTCTTTCAGGAAGATTTTGCGGACAAGGCTAAGGCAACCATGGAAAATGCAGAACCTGATAGGAAGCAATGGCAGACTCTTTGCAGAAACTTTCTCAAAGGAAGATCCGATCAAGTTTAAAGTTAAGTTAAAGATTGGTTATATTCAAACTCTATCTGTCTACAAGAGCCATCATAAATCATCGTTTATATGTCTCTTTATGCATATTATCATGCACTTTATCGTGCAAATTAAAACTTTTAAATCTTTATATATCACATAATTAAGAATAAGATTTTGTTGTTGACTCTTAGCTCGAAGTGTTGACATCTAAACTTTTTCTTTTATTGAATTTGGTGTTGACATGCGTACAAAAAATCAAATTTTAGGGACCAAACAAAATATTATAATTATACACATCAATTAAATTTTACTTGTCACTGTATACACCCACACAATATTTGGAAGTAAAATGAAACATAAACATGTAAATTTTGTTCGGTTCATCCTCATTAATTACGTGAAGAATAAAGCGTACAACTATTCCTTTGACGTCCAACCGCCAAGCCGTAATCACTTTCAACGTTTTCACATCAAACATTTATATTAGAGAAGATCTTTATAAATAGAGAGGGTTGTAGGAGTTGTACAACAACCCTCAATGTAATCCTTATAAGCATCCTTAGACAAAACTAAACAGAGTTTTGTAATCGAGTTCGGTTTTTTTGTAATAGTCGACTCGAGTCAAGTGTGAACTTAATAGAAGATTTTTTCGATCCCAAAAAAGGGTATCTGAACTTTAGTTGAGTGATCGTAAAAAAATTTGGGTTCTTCGAAAGGTTTACAGAAATCGAATTTTGATGATAGATTCGGGTTTGTATTGTTGAGAGCAGCGATTTGGTATAATCGGACAAAAAAACGGTCTTCGTACCACCACCGTCAGAGCTTCGAAGGAAAACATGAAAGAAAAAAGAAGTAAAAGAGGATATAAGTGTTCTCGAATGAAAGACAGAGTTAACTTTTATGGAAGCTTAACTTCATTAATTTAGAAAAATATCCTTATAAAGGAGCTTACAGCTTGTAATAGAAAGATAAAAAAGATGAAAGAGTGTTTTACTTGATTCCTACAAACCAGAAAGACCAAGTCTTATTGCAATTGAAAACTAAAACCAGAACATAGCCAGCTAAACTAACCAAAACCAACTAACAGCTACTTCATATCTTCCTTACATTGGAACACGTCTTCTTCCAGTTTACATCTCCTTATTGCATACTCCCAAGCTTCTTGTCAAGCTTTTAAGCACGTCTAACTTTACAGTTTTCTGAGAATTGATTGTGTGTTAAGCAAGACTTCAGATTAATTATTCCATCATTAACAAGCTCTCTAGGAAAATGATATCTCATATGTATATGCTTTCTTCTTTCATATAAAATCATATTCTTTGACAAATTGATTGTTGAGCTATTTTCATAGAACACCATTGTACTCTCACCTTACTTGAATCCAATTTCACGTAGGACATTCCTCAACCACACAACTTGATAAGCTTCATAAGCTGCTGCTACAAATTCAATTTTTGTAGTAGACAAGGTGATTATAGGTTGTGTCTTAGATGCCCATGAAACTGCTCCTCCACTTATCATAAAGACATAGCCTGAAGTGCTTCTTTTATCATCAACATCACTAACATAGTCCACAAAGCCTTCTAAACACACATTTCTTTCTCGTACGGAATTCCAAGGTCTGTTGTACCCTAGACATATCTCATAATCCTCTTAAAGGTTGTCAAGTGTTGTGCTCTTGGATTTTCCATGTATATATGATGACTAAAATTCAGAGAAAATTAAGTTTGGACAAGTGGTACTGAGGTACCTTATACTTCCAACTATTTTTTTGAATAAATTTGCATCTACGAACTGTCCAGACCTTTCCTTTGATAGCTTAAAATTCAGGAAAATTGGATTCTTCACTTTCTCCATACCAAATCTCTTCAACACTTCTCATGTCTAGTTCTTCTGATTGATAAAGATTCCTTCGTTAACGTGTACCACTTCCACTCCCAGAAATTACTTCATCTTCCCTAAATAAGTCATGGAGAATTCTTCTTTCATTGATCTTTTAAACTCTTCAAGCATTATCTCTGAATTTCCAGTGTATATCACATCAGCAACATAAAAATTAACAATCAGAACATTGTCTTTCTCACTTTTAATGAATAGAGTGTGTCCACATTAACATTTTTTATGCAACTATACAATGCTCTAGGGGCTTGTCTCAGACCATACAATGTATTTCTCAGCTTGTACACCTTACACTTTTCTCCATTTAGCTCAAAGCCATTAGGTTGTTCAATGTATACATCTTTCTTTAACTCGCCCTACAAGAAAGCACTTTTAACGTCAAGTTGAAACACATACCAGCCTCTTTTATCTACAACACCTCATGGAAGTCTATTCCTTGAGTTTGTTAAAAGTCTTTTGCCACCAACCGCGCTTTGACCTTGTCCACTTCTCCTTTCTTATTTAATTTTTTTCTTGTAAACCCACTTGACACCTATTACTTGTTGGAGTAAAAAATGGTTACGAAGAAACTAATGCTTCAATCGGATCATCGTGATTCCGACCAACGAAACATATCCACTAAACTTCCGGAAATACGTTTTGGAAGAGATGCATAACGATTATCGGAAAGTTAGGCAACCACCTTTGCACTCTTTTCTCCTTTGTTGAGAAGGTTTTGTCCCAACAGGTTTTCCTATCACTAAGGTTTTAACGAGACAGGATGGTTCAATTATGACCGATGATCACGAAAAACTAAAGACGATGCAATGAAATCAGAACGACGACAAGTATTTTTCCGACAAATACCTTGAGCTCCGTCCGTTGCTCACACATGAAGACATAAAACACATGATCAACCGATTAGCTGAACCTCACAAACTCAGCTCGCCATTTGGCGAGCTAAATCTCACGAATTCACCCCAGGGTTCCAAAATAGAAGGAAAACGCGGAAGAGAACCCGAGGATAAAATCGGCGACATAAACCATCGCCGAATAAATATGATAATCGGAGGGTCAAAATACTGTCAGGACAACATATCCGCAATTAAGGCCTATCATCGAAAAGTCGAAACAAGCACCAACTGGCCTGTCCACCTCCTGTTCGCTTCTTATGATTCGCCTAAAAATGTGATCACCTTCGAGGAAAGTGAAAGTGTTGGAATCGACACTCCTCACAACAATCCTCTTATAATCGATCTCATCATAAAATATTTCGTAGTTGTGATAGTTGGATTTTTCCGGGTCAATTCCTATTACACTATCATGTCGTTGTAGTG